>BDDA01000674.1:15861-66771 GCA_001662385.1 Chlamydomonas asymmetrica
ATCAGAACCCTACTATGTTTGAGATTGGAAACGGCTCTTCTGTGCCGTCAAATGAAGGCTGCTTCACCACTGCTGTTTCTCGCCCTGCAGGACATGACGCAGGACCTGCCGCGGCGCTCGCTCTTCCTGTTCGACCTTCACAACCCCGTGCGCAAGGGCCTGCTCTACACCGTGACCAACAAGATGTTCGAGTGGCTCATGCTCGCGTGCATCCTCGGCAACTGCATCACGCTCGCCATGAGCGTGTCCAAGCCGGGCTTTGACCAGACCGCGCTCGGGCGCGGGCTGGCCGTGTCGGAATTCGTGTGGCTGGGGATCTTCACCGTGGAGGCGCTGTGCAAGATAATCGCGCTGGGGTTCTTTTTCGGAGGCAAGGGCGCCTACCTGCGATCAGGTGAGCGGCCGAGACAGTGAACGCAATCGGCGAATGTTGATTTGAGCCCAAGATCAGCTGTTCAACATCGGGCTGCCAGCGAAAGGTCTGCTGTCTTGGGATCTGCATCATTGCCACTTTGAGTGGGTCGCACGGGTGTGTTGTATGCTTGTATGGGACTGGGACGCAAGGTGGCCACTGCCTGCCACCACCTTTCCCCATGCACATGCACCATGCCGCTGCATCGACACGCTTGGAAGCGCCGTTAGGACACTGGCCTGAACACCTGGTCGGTGTGCCGAACGGTCATGTGTAGCTCGCGCTTGACGACCTGAGCGCTGTTGTGGGTGCGCTTGCGCGCAACAGGGTGGAACGTGCTGGACTTCTTGGTGGTGTCGCTGGGCTACTTGGACATCACCGCCGCCGGCAACTACACCGCGATACGCAGCGTGAGGGTGCTGAGGCCGCTCAGAGCCATCGCAAAGATCGAGTCCATGCGGGTGAGGGCAGCAGGGAGGACACCGTGGAGGTCAACTGGCCTGGTCCCCATTTTTGGCATGCAGCATGGGCCGTTTGGCCGGCACGCTCCTGATGTAACCTAACCTAACCACTGGCCCTGACTGGATTTCAGATGTTTAACCGAGTAAACGGAGGCTGCCTTAGTCAGATCCTTACATGCAGTTTGTGATGGCTGTGCCTGCATGCAGATCATCGTGGTGACTATGATTAAGAGCCTTCCCATGCTTTTTGACGTCGTGGTGCTGGCCATGTTCCACTTCGCGCTGTTTGGCGTGATCACGCTCAACATTTTTGCCGGGACGTTCAGATACCGGTGGGTGCGTAAGTGAGGAGTGAGGAGAAGGGAGTGGGGGATGATAACAACATTGGGGGGAGGGGGGGGAGGGAATGGGGGGTGATGAGTGCGGAGTGGGGGATGAGTCCGTCAATGGGAGTGGGGGGTGGGCAGCAGCACGACTCACAGCGTAATCTGGTACGCTCCACAGGGCATGGTACTCCTTGAGGTTGCCTTCCCTTCCATGCATCTGTCAACAGGACTGAGCACAGCGCACGCCCAGTGCCACAGTCATAACGCTGGCGCTGGGGGGCGAGGGCGCCATGTGTGCTTGCCGGCTGCCCACCGGTCACCACATGCCTGCCTATACCTGGCGCCATGAGCATCGTGCTACACGTGTTTCGGAGTTAGGGCTACTTATCACCCGCACGTGTGTGCATTTCGTGATGTGCAGGTGTGCGGACCCCGATTTTAGCATCGTGGTGAACCAGACGCTCCCCAGCGGCCAGATCTTGGCCACAAACGTGCAGTACACCGTACCGCCGTATGCCAAGGACAGGCTGTGCAGCGGGCCTAAAGCCAGCAACGTCGCATGGTACTACAATTCAACCTCTGGGCAGTACGACCCGCTGGGTGCGAGCAAGGGCGGCGGGTACAACTGCCCTGCGGGGCAGTACTGCGTGGGATATGGGAACCCGGAAGGGGGGATGCTGTCGTACGACAATATCATGTTTGGATGCTTGATCATCTTCCAGGTAGGACCATCTGCAGCTGTAGAATGGTACTGGATGAAGCGGCTGATCTGATGACTCACTTTTCGGCTGCTGGCGTACTGGCTGGGCACGCGCATACATTTATGCCTTCAGTGTGTGCTCAAGCTTTTTGCGGCTCTCTGGTGCGACCAGACATCCGCACATGTATACTCCTACCCTACATAGTTGCGTGCTTACATGCTGCCACTAACCGGCCGAACCACTCGTGCAGGTCCTCACGATGACGAACTGGGTCAACGTCATGTACCTCAGCATGGACGCCGTCAGCGCCGCCGTGCCCCCCCTGTACCTCATCATGGTCATATTCGGGTCGTTCTTCCTAGTCAACCTCGCGCTCGCCGTCCTTTACCTCCAGTTCAGCCGCGACAAGGACAAACTGACCTCACCTAACAAGGACGACGCACAGTCGGAAGCGCCCACTGAGGCAACCAATAAGGAGGCAGATTATGACTATGACATGTCCATTACGGAGCGGTACGATAGCATGGACGACGACCGGGCGGGGCAGGGCGGCCAGCGGGGACGAGCGCGAGACGCCAACGGTGATCCCGTTAGCCCGCGTGGCAGCGGCGACGGTGACGAGGGCAGCGGCGGCAGCAGCAAACCCAGCACGATGCGGCGGGGTGGAAGTGGGAAGTGGAGCGGCGCCGGCAATGGCACGAGCCTCCGGCAGTCTGCTGGTGCTGCGTGGCGGCGGTTTCGGAGGTGGTGCTACAACCTGCAGTTCCGCAAGGCGTTCGACCTCGTGTGCATGGGCGTGATTGCCCTCAACTCGATCATCATGGCGCTGCAGTGGTGAGCAAGCGTGGATTATAGGGCATCTGCGCTTGCAGTCGCACCTGCCCAGGCACATCCTCCTGTTATGCATGCATGCCCGCATGTGCATGCATGTTACACAGGCAGGTGAACATGCCCAGGCGCGAGGGTGTGTGCGTGCACACTAACAGTGCTGATGGCACGCAGCGGATGGCGAACACTGACTGCTGCCGAGGATGCCACAGTGCAGGGCACCCAGACCAACGTGGCCTTCCCACATGGCGCATGTGTCCACGCATCCCAGCGGCAAGGGCCTGCATATGAGCATCTAGCTGCGGACCTGTCCACATTGAAAGCATGAATGTTGCAGCCACGACCTAGGTGCTGCTAGGAATGCCTCGCCGCATCACACTGGCATCCACGGCACCAGGCAATAGTTCACAGTGTGAGGCGGGAGTCTCAATGAACACATGAATACAGGATGCTTGACCCGCATCGCCGCTCTGTGCTATATGTGATCGCACAGGTACGAGATGCCCAGCAAGCTGCAAGACGCCGAGCGCTACATGAACTACGTCTTCACATTCTTCTTTGTGTTTGAGCTGTGCATCAAGCTCCTGGGGCTGGGCTTCAAAAAGTACTTCCGCAGCGGCATGAACTGCTTCGATGCCCGTGAGTCGCGCCGCACCCTCAGGTGCACGTGTCCGTAGTGCCTCCGTTGTCTTCAGGTGCAAGTGTCCGTGGCGCACGGGCAGGGTGATGCCGTTGTAACGTGCTGGACGTTGGGCAGGATGGGGGAGGCTGACGGTCGCATGGCAGGAATGGGTGGTTGCACGCAGCTGCCCTCTACAGACAGCACGTGTGTCCGTGAGCGCTGCTGTTTCGCTGTACTGGTGCCGTGATCGTTGCCTTCTGCCTGGTTTGTTATGTATTGCTTGTACTGCATACACTGCATGTTATACTGCTTGTACCGCAGTGGTGACGCTGTCCAGCCTCGTGGAGATGGTGGTGGAACTGTCCCCCGCCAGCATGACGTTGGGCAACACGCTGTCCGTCATGCGCGCGTTCAGGCTGCTCAGGGTCTTCAGGTGGGGGCGCGGTCAGGCGGCTGCAGGCAACAGCCGTGTCTCCTCAGCTACTCAATCAGATGGCAGCTGTAAGCCACGGGAATGTGCATTTCACAGCTGTGCGTTATTGTCCAATACATTCCGTTCCGCCTCACCTGTGGGCTCAAGAGGTGCCTTGCCCTTGGAGATGCAATATGCCAATTGGGGGAAATCTCAGGTCCCAACATCCAGCCACACCCAAACTCACCCGCCCCCTATGCCCTATCACACCTTAATCTGAAAACCTCCACTGCTGATGCCCTGATCCTATACCCTTGCCTTAACGGAGCCTGCTACATCTCCCCCTTGATGACTGATCCTAACGCTTCACTGTTGCAATTGTCGTCATGCTGGCTCTTTGCCAGGTTGGCGAAGGAGTGGAAGAGCCTGAACCGGATCGTCACGCTGCTGCTGCAGAGCGTGGTCAGCGTCGGCTGGCTGACGCTGCTGCTGCTGCTCTTCATGTTCATCATCGCCCTGCTGGGCATGCAGGCAAGCATGCCAACAACCCTTGAGAGTTACAGCATTGCTCAGCCAAGTGTTTGATGCTGCACGCATGCGATGTGTGATGCCAACGATGCTCTTCCCCTTCAAAAGCAAGCGATGCTTTGCGTGAGCAGTCGGGGACTCGGGTCTTTGTATGTTGCGCTTGTGCTGGGACAGCGCACACAATGCATGCAGCTATGAAGCATGTAAGTGGCAACAACAGAATTGCGTGCAGGCTGGCTGGTCCTGTCAGTCCGGTCTGCCCAGGACCTGCCTCATACATGACAATTGATGCGCATTCAATGTGCGTCAGACAGAGGCGCCTGTGGGGCTATGCAGAGTGTGTACAGTATGCGCGAGGATACAGAGTAGAGACCAGGGATAGAGACCAGGGATAGAGACTTACGAGGTGTCTGGGCTGATCTGGCTGCTGCGTGTGCAATTGATGTGTGCATTCAATACGTGCATTCAGCGTGTGTGCCTCCTGCATGCGTGCATGCAGGTCCTTGGCTACAAGCTGGCCTTTTGTGACTCTGTGGATGGCAGCGAGCAGCTGTGCCCGCCTGGGCTATCTGTGGAGGACTGCCCCTCACATTGGGACTGCTACGTGCCGGTAAGCTGAGGTGGAGCCCAGGGAGGGAAGGGTAGGCAGAGCTGAGGCTGGCAGCTGCAGCACGAGCTGTCGCCGCGGTGGTCGCTCTTGCGCGCCGCTGGCTGTGCTGCATGCGCATTTGTTGCATGCAGCCCACACAAGCGCACTTGCCGTGCTATGAGCCTATGATGAAAGCCCGCAAGTGTGGGATCAAAGCAGACAGTGGACCAGTATTCCCGTGGATCTCCATCATTTTTCCATGACCAACCAGTCGCAGCAGTAAAAGCAGCAGCTACAATTCCTATGGTGGACGTGACCCAACGGTTCCTGGTTCGCACCCTGAGTCGAAGCTCAGTAGCTGTCTGTGTGTGGGGAGTGCATCAGTGATGCTATGTGCCAGGGTCAGGATGTTTCCGTGCCTTGCGGTGCGTTGTTGATGGCGGCGGTGACGATGCGGTTGCCGCTGTTATGCTGATGCGCCGGTGCCCATTCTGCGGAGCAGTGCAACCAAACCGCCAGCTTGACGTGGGTGGACGCTCCCGGCAGCCCCTACAACAACCTTGCCTACTGTGAGCAGTTCCCTCGCTCAGGGCCCGGCCCATTCGAGTACTGGGCGCAGGTCGGCGCGCCGACAGTGCCCCGCGCCAACTACGATACGTTCTATCAGGTGAGGATCTCAGCGCTAATGTCAAACAATACGGTACGCGGACTTGACACGCGTGGCGCAAGTGGACGAGCAATACTTGGCGGTGGCTACACATAGGAGGGCCTGCAGGACCCGGCAGGCACCAGGCGCCACTCTCACCACCCGCTGTATGCTTGTAATCACGATTGCGACCGGGTTGCGCACGGGCAGCGCGGACGGTTTGTAAATTGCAGTATGCACCATGATGGCGCGCCCCTCTGGTGCATTCCATGGCGCGAGCTTGACCCTGACAACTTCAACCTGGCAGTGGGCGCCCACACACCTGTGATGATGCTGCTCCACAGCCATCACTTGTATAGATGTATCGTACATTTGTGTCACGATCTCAATGTCCCGCTGCTGAGTCGTGTCAATTTGGCATGGATGCTCTTGTGCAGGGGTTCGTCACGACGTTCCAGGTGCTCACGTTTGACAACTGGGCGGATGTGGAGCATGCGGCCATGCAGGTACTGACACGTAGCGTACTCACATGAAAGAAAACTGCACCTCAGCATTCACCTAGGGGTATCTATTCGTCCGAGGGTTCTGCAGCAGAGGGCGCTGCAGTCATCCACTGTGCACTGCATAAGTGCATATCAGCATATGTGGTAACAATGCTGTTGTGCATGGGGTGCAACTCGCTCTTACACTAGCTGGCCACATGACGTCAAGCCACCACGTCAGCAAGCGAGCGAGCAACATGGCGCCTGCTGCAGGAAATGACCTTCACGTGGTGTGGTGATACGAGTCAATGCGACGCCCTGTTGCCGTCAGCGATGCCCACATACTGCCTGTGCGTAGACCGGTATTACGGTATATGCCTTGTGTCGTGCCTCCGATATTCAGCTCTTGCGTGCAGCCCCTACCCGCAAACACCACCAAGTGGCCGCCCTGCATTATGGTGATTCTTTCTTACATGATTCATGAACCTACAGGCCGTCTCCCCCTGGATCGCAATCTACTTTGTGGTCACGATCGTGATCGGCAACTTCATGATCCTCAACCTCTTCCTGGCCATCCTGCTGGAGAACTTTGCGACCCTCGACGACGAGGAGGACAAAGCCGCCGCCGACGCCGCACGTGCCGCCGCAGATGCGGCCGCCGAGGCGGAAGCCGCGGGCGCGCCCTCCCGCGCGCATTCCTTTGTCGTGGCCGCGCTGCACTCGGTGCGCGAGCGCCTGGCGATGCTTTCCAGCCGCGTCGCGCCCTCGCCGACGCCCGGGAGCGGCCCCAGCGAGGTTCACGCGGGGGGCGGCAGCAACACGGGCGCGTTCCACACCGGGCCGGACTCGAGCTTTGCAGGCGGCGTGAGCGCCACCGCGATGGCGGCGGCGCGCAGTAAGCTCGCTGCTGCTGCGGCGGCCACGGCAAGCGAGGATGAGCACGGGACTGGCAGCGAGGACGACGTGAACCGAAAGGACAGGAGGAGGAACGTGGCACTGGCGAACAGCAACCGGGACGCGGCAGCGGCAGAGTCAGCGGATGGCGCTGCTGCAGCGGGCGGTGTGGCCACGAGCACTGGCAAAACGCGTCGTCGCTCGCAGCTCATGTTCAATTTGGAGGGATCGGTGGTTCCCGGCGGCCCTTCGGAGGACGACGATGAAGGGGAAAGGGGACAGGACAGGAGCAGGCACCAGGCAGTACACCGGATGGACAGCGATGCCGACAGTGTCACCAGCAGCGTGCATGGCCCGCCGCCGGCGGCGGTGGGCAAGCGAGGCGGCATCGGGAGGTTCGGCGGGGGAAGGGGGGCGGGGGAAGGGGATTACGATGACTCAGCATCCAGCAGGGTGGGCATGTGCGGCAAGGCCCCCCTGGAGCAGCTGGCGCAGGCCACGGGCCCCACAGACCTGAAGAAGGTGCGGTGCTGCACTTGCTGTGCATGGCAAAAGACCGTGATCTGCCGCCTCTCACGCCAAGGCTTTGTGCTTAACTGGGATCCTGCTTGGCGGTCCTGGATGTTGAAAAGTGACCCACCAACTGCATAACCTGCACCCTACACCCCCTAACCTCTGATGAGTTTATGATTGCTTGATAGGCTTCACAAGTGGTGAGAACTCTCATGGCACCCACCCTCTGCGTACCGTACCCAGCTGCCCCTCCAGCATTTGGTTGCTAAGGTCACGGTCAGTGGGAAATGCGAAACAAGCGTGTCTGTATGTTACATTATATACTTATGCAGTTATGCTACACCAGGAGCATGTGGGCCAAACAGCCCATGCTGCCCCCAGCAGAAGAGGTTCACGCGTCCGTGCCTGGTGTGTCACCGCTCGTTCCCGCTGGTGCAGGTGCTCACCCTCTCCAACAGCTTCTACGTGCCCCGCCACATGGCGGTCATGCTCAAGCACCAGCAGGGCTTTGCGCTGCAGCGCGGACCCATCCCGGCCGCGGCAGCGGCGCAGAGCAGCGCCAGCGCGGGCAGCAAGCACGCGCCCCGAAAATCCATCAGCGTGGATGCTGACGCTCCCATGATGGTGAAGCAGGTGAACCGGCGTACGCCTGCATTGGCCCCGTGAATACTGCGTGCGTGGTCCCGTCTGATTGGTTGCTCCTCTTGATGCTCTGTCCCAGACCTGAGGCACATGGCTAAACTGGTCTGGGTGATGTAATCTCTCTTCCTAATCTGCCATGTTTGTTGGTTTGGCTGAACTGTACTGTGACCACTCCGACATGGGAGGAAAGTGTAGTACGCAGCGCCATGTGATGACACACATAGCTGACCAACTCCGCTTGTGCGACGTTCCATTGATCCATTATGCACTCAACTGTATTCAATTGTGCGCAGGGCGGCCAGAAGGGCATGTCGTTCCTGGGCTCAGTGACGCAGCAGCCGGGATCCCGCCCCATGACCGCCACAGGGCGCACCTTCAAGTGAGTACGCACTCCTATACGGCACGCCATCCTACCGCACCCCACGCCGTGCGCGGGGCTGGGCGTGGCGTTGCACCACCCATTGCGTTTCCCCGAGGTGCCGTGCGTGTGGGGCTGAGCACCTTGAACCACGGGCTTTTGAACGGGATGGGTGTGTGTGGGCATAGCGTGCACACGAAACCCAATGCTGCTCCTCGCGTGTGTGTGTCAAGCCTGAATGCGTTTCATGGTCTATGGGTGTTTGACTGGCTGGCGCTCCTGCGGGTGGTCTGATGGTCTGACTTGCCGCAGCAACCATCTGCCACATTTCACTCTTGTCATTGTTGCTTGTGATCCCGAGCCGTTGCTGTGATGGTCCTTGCCCGTCTGTGCAGGCACATCAGCCGCCACCCGTCGTTTGACGCCCGGGCGCAGAAGCTGGCGCAGCAGGCCCGGATGCTCAAGTAGGTCGCGCCGGCAAAGCAGGCGCCGTGAACAGGCACTTACGTCACGCCTTGGGCATCGTGTCCAGAATGCCAGTACGACGGTTGTTGCAGCCCATGCGGTGCCACCCCCGCCTGAGGTGACCCTGATAAGCATGTGCCACAGGGCTCACCACGGCCTGTTTGTCCCAATTGCTAGGTCTCAGACCAGGCTCAGGCCGGGGGCTTTGCTGGCTGGGTTTAAACTTCAAAGCATGTGTGTGGTTTGGAACCAGCCAGGGGGCGGGGTCCCGGGCTGCCCCACGTGGGAGGCATGCCACCGCTGTCGGCCGATGCGACCAGTGAGACTAAATCTGCATGCACGAGAGTCGCCTGCACGTCTCACCAACACCGGGCTGCCGTTATGTGTGGTCGTATCGCCTGCAGGAAGACGGACAGCCACATCTGCAAGTCGGACGGCGTGTACCCACTCACCTCCAGCGACCCCAACTTCCGCTTCGAGGAGATGCTCTCCGGCAGAAGCCTCAACCTCTTCGGCTCGCAGAACCGGCTGCGCAAGGTCCTCACAGTGGTGAGCTGTGCGTTCGGTTGGGGCCATGCCTGTGACTGATGACTGTGTTGAGACAGCATGCAAACCCACCTCGTTTCTGATGCAGTGCCTGGCCCGCGCCGCTGGACGTTCCAGCTGCTGTATTGACTCGGACCCACACGCTACTGGATGTGCGTATTGTGTGCATGCGTTGCCTCAATGCCCACTTCAATTTGCCCTGGCTGCAGATCGTGTCCCACAAGGCGTTTGAGTACACAATGCTGCTGCTCATCTTGGCTTCCTCGGTGGCGCTGTGCCTCGACACGCCCACCCTGGACCCCAACAGCACGCTGCGCAAGGCGCTCTCCGTCATGGACTTCATCTTCTGCATCACGTTCGGCATCGAGGCGATCATGAAGGCGCGTACGGTCACCGGGGTCAGCCAGAAGCAGAGGAAGCAACGCCTCGTTGTGTTGCTTCGTGGTCGTGGGACCTTAGCAGCCATGCAGTAGCTGCTCTGCACCGCAGGCAATTGCTGTACCGCAACTGTGGACCGGGATTGCGCTATGGCGGCATCCACACTGCCCAATAAGCTCACTGCCATCCGATGCCCTTTCCGAGTCCTGACGCTGCGCTGTGCTGCGCGCCTTGTATGCAATGCAGGTGATTGTGTTTGGCTTTGCGTTCAACGGCCCCAACAGCTACCTGCGCAGCGTGTGGAACTGCTTGGACTTCCTGGTGGTGCTGGTGGGCATCCTGGTGCTGGTCCTGGACGTCGTCTCAAGCGGCGCAAACATCATGTGGCTGCGCGCGGTCCGCGCGCTGCGCGCGCTGCGCCCCATGCGCGCGGCCGCCAAGGCAGAAGGTGAGGGTGGGGCCGGTGGGGCCTCGCACGTTGCAGCCTGGGGGCGTCTCGCGCCTTGCTTTCTGGTACCGCTGTGGTGGGCTGAGCGTCCGCACAAGTGCCCTTGCCAGCGGTCGGTCGGTCAGTCAGCGTATAGGCGCCGAGTGGTGTGCAGCGATTCGGGTTGACGCCACCCACACCGGGACGCCATCCAGGCCAGCCCCAATGATAAAGTGACTAAATCAAAAGGCAGGTTGTTGCCTTGGTGCTCCCCGTTGCCACCACCACCACCACCATTCCTGGCCAATCGCGCTGCCGCTGCTGCCGCCTCACCCATCTGACCCCTCTGTCACACGCAGGCGTGCGCGTGGTCGTGGCCGCTATGTTCCAAGCCTTCCCCGCGCTCGGCAACGTGCTGCTCGTCGCGCTGCTCTTCTATTTCATCTTCGCCATCCTCGCAATGAACCTCGTGGGCGGCCGCTACTGGCAGTGCGTCGACGCGGCAGCCGACAGCTACATTGATCCGGCCTACGTGTTGCTGCCCGGCTCTACGTTAACTAAGGATTGGTGCGACGTGGGCAACCAGACCATCACGGCCTCTGTGTACCACACGTCCCTGAGCCCGCCGGTGGCCATCCCCGCGTACAACTTGTCGGTCGCGTGGGAGAATCCGAAGGAGAACTTTGACAACCTGGCGGTGGCGGTTTGGACGCTGTTCCAGGTGCGGGGGCTGTGCGTGACCGGCCATTCTGGCTGCTTCATGGATTCATCACGCTGTGTCTGATTCGGATCAAGCTAGTGAAGGGCACGGGCAGGGAGCCGCTGCACTGCAGTGCTGCTGGCTGGTAGTGGCCTCCATCATGGTTTCATCGTGCTGTGTTGATGTGTTCTATTTGGATTGAGCTGGCGAAGACCGCTGCACCGCAGAGCTGCTGGCTGGTAGTAGTCTCCACTGAACGGTGAACGTCAGCCGTTTGCCGCTCGAACTCGCCTCACTCACAAAGCCACCTCACCCAGTAAATAGTCTGCTGTACAGACGCCTAACTTATTACACCGGTATGCGACCGTGGCTGATCTTGCATGGGTACTGCCTGTGTTATAGATGGCCTCCCTGGAGGGCTGGAGCGACGTGATGTACCAGGGCGCCGACATCACCAACATCAACCAGCAGCCGCTGCTCAACGCCACGCCCGGCATGTGCATCTTCTTCATCCTCTTCATCATCGTGGGCTGCTTCTTCATGCTCAACCTGCTGATCGGTGAGCGGCAGCAGCCCCTCACCAGCATTGCACTTTTGCATGGCATGGATGCCACGGTGGTCTTCTCTGGCGCCATATTGGCGAGTGACCACCACATGCTCACCAGTGGCGTGCCTGAGATGCAGTTTTGCAGTTCACCGAGCCGCCGAGCTTCCACATGCGTTGTGTACTTGCATGAGTTGTGCTATATTGGGAGCGTGAGTGCGTGGTTCACTATCCTTGGCATCGCATCCGCAACACCAAGCCGCTGAAAACAGCACGCATCTCGGCTGCCTGCACATCACGCACCTGTAAATGCGGAAACCATATTGCATGTGGTTCAAGCTGCAACGTATTTGCTCCAACGTTGGAACCTCCAGCGTGTTGAGGCTGACGCCAGCACTGTGGCATGGGCATGCAGGTGTGTCGATCGACAAATTCAACGAGATGAAGAAGCGCAGCGGGGGGCAGTCGCCGCTGATGACTCAGCAGCAGGAGCAGTGGATGGTCATCCAGAAGATCCTCGCAAACACAAACATCAACCCCTCCTGGATGCCGCCTCCGCAGCGCTGGCGCCGTGTCATATACGACTGTGAGTGCTTTCCTTCCTTCTGTGACAGCGCGTTGCGGTGGCGTGCCATTTCTCGTTGTGTCAACAGCAGTGGTGATAGTGGCGGTCATCGGGTGCCTGTGAAGTTGTGGAACAGCATACCGGTATAAGTGCCATGCATTTACCCAAAGGGGTGGCAGGGTGTGTGTGCAACCGTACAGCAGTGGACTGCCGTGGACTCTGTGCTCTCCCCCCTGCCCCGCCCGCCACCACCCAAACTCCTTCTTGTGCCTGCTGCTGCTTCCCTTCTGTGCCGTGTTGCAGTCACGCTGTCCAAGCCTTTTGAGCAGTTCATGATCGCCATCATCCTGCTCTCGGTCGTTTTCATGATGATGTTCCACTACAACATGTCGCCCGCGTGGCAGGCGTGCATGTCCTACTCCAACCTCACCTTCGCCATCATCTTCGTCACCGAAATGATCCTGAAGTGGATCGCGCTCGGAATTCCCTCCTATTTCAGCTCCGGATGGAACCGCTTCGATTGCTTCATCGTGGTCATCAGCGTCGTCGGCGTCGTGCTGGACTTTGGCACGAGCGCGACGCTGGCGTGGCTGCCGCTGTTCAGGATCCTGCGCGTCACGCGGCTCTTCCGGCTGATCCCCAAGGCCAAGGGCTTGCGCCTGCTGCTGCAGACGCTGCTGTGGTCGCTGCCGGCGCTGCTCAACGTCGGCTCGGTGCTCTTCCTGTTCATGTTTGTGTACGCGATCGTGGGCATGAACCTGTTCGGCCTCGTGCGACGCGACAACGCGCAGGAGCTTAATGACTACGTCAACTTCTCCAACTTCCCGCTGGCCATGCTCACGCTCTTCCGCTGCATGACTGGCGAGAACTGGGACAGCATCATGATCGACTGCATGGTGCAGACGCAGTGCATCGTGTTCCAGCAGGACTACACCAACCCCGACAACAACGTGACGTTCAGTGCGGGGTCGGTGTACGACTTCCACGACCCGGTGCTGCAGTGAGTGCCAGGGGTGTGGCCGGTTGCGGGTCCAAGCGCGCGTGAGCGTGTCCGATGCCCCCCGGCCCCTGTCCCTTGCGTCTGCACGCGCGCATGCGCACACGCACAAAAGAGCCGTTGAACTGCGCCCTTGCTGACAACAATGGCAATGCGCCACTTGGCTGGAGTTGTTCCATATCCACCCAAGCGCATTTGCCTTCCATGAATGCTCAGTCACCCACACCCACACCCACACACCTCCCACCTCCCCTTCGTTCCCCTAACACTTCACTGAGCCTGCCCCCACCCTCGCTTGCCCACCTGCCCTCTCCCCTTTCCCCTCCACCGCTGCAGCGGCGTTCCGAACAGCGTGACGGAGAACCAGTGCGGCCCGGAGCCGATCGTGGCGGTCATCTACTTCTGCTCCTACCTGCTGATTGTGGCCTACATGCTGCTGCAGCTGGTCATCGGTATCATCATCGACAACATCCAGTCCACCACCTACCAGGACGGACTGCCTGTGGGGCCTGACCAGATCATGCAGTTTGTGCAGGTGCGGGGAGCCTTGCGTTGCTTTGCGTTGGTTCTATACAAGGGTGGGGGTTGTGCCTGCACACGCCAGCCCTAAGCATACAAGCCAGCATGCGATGTGTTTGCGCATTTGCATGATCAATTATGAATGGGGTTTCAATGCTGGTTGGTAATGGAGACTCACGTAGCTGTTCATGTAGCCCAAAACGCATTTACATGCCGCCTGAAGTACTACACTCTTATGCTTGTCTGCGCAGGTGTGGGAGGAATTGGACCCCTACGCTGCCGGCAGCATCCACGTCACCGGTCTCACCACGCTGCTCTCGCGCCTCGACCCCCCGCTAGGCGTCAAGGGCCTCGACACCGCCACCATGCGCACGCAGGAGATTGTGATGGCGGTGGAGATCCCCACGCGTGAGAACTGCATCCACTTTGTGGAGACGCTGCACGCGCTCGCGGGGCGCGTCGCAGGCGCGGAGCTGCCGCCCGAAGAAGAGGATTACATCCACCGAAAGCTCTCGGACCGCTTGCCGCGCGACTTCCAGGGCCCGCCAAAGTACTCCGCCGGGCACTTTTACGCGGCCATGTACGTGCGTACCGCCATCCGCGGCTTCCTGGCGCGCCGGAAGCTGAAGCCGCTGTGGGACCGGTACGACGAGATCGTCAACAACGCCAACGGGAAGTCGGCAGTGGAGGTGGATGCCATCCTCAACAGCATCGTTGAGGACACGCAGGCGTTGTTCACGGTTCCAACACCGGTTTCGGGGCCGATGTCAGCCGACGGCAGCGCGTTCCCGACGGGCGCGGCGGGCGCCGCGGGCGCCATCGACATGTCGCAGGCGGCGGTCAACGCGCGGCGCGCCAACATGCTCGCCAACGCGAACGACGTGATGCGCAACATGACGCTCGACCGCACCAACGCGGTCGTGCTCACGTCCTCGCTGGGCCCCGCACAGGCGCAGAGCTCATCGCTCAGGCGACGCCGGCCGAGCGACGGGGAGGAGAGCATTTCACGCAAGCCGAGCGACAACCGGATATTCCCCAGCCCGACGTCTGCCACGGCCCGAGGGGCCGCGCAGGTCGCGACCTGGACGCCGGACGCAGCCGCTGTGCCTGAGGAGGACGGGGAGGTAGAGGAGGATACGTCAAACCACTCTCACTGATGACAGATGCACGTTTGATGCGGTGACAAGAACTTCCTGCATGTGGCTCTCCGGCCAGCCGAACCGCCGAAGTGCTGGCCTCGAATGGACAGCTGAACGAGTTATTGCTGTCCATCTGCAGGTCATTTTTCCCATGTGAGTTGGTACTCTTGTATTTGACGGGCATGTGTCGTGACTGCGGCTGACATGCTGCATGTGACTCGCGACCCCCCGCCCCGCCTTTACCAGCTTACTCAAGCCGCTGTAGGTGCATGCAAGCGTCAGCCATTTGATGAGCGTTGTTCCCGGTCAACTTGCCGGGCAACCTGGAACAAACCTGTTGACCATTGCCGCGCCGTTGCTGGTGAAGCAAAATGCCTACAGGGTGCACGGGGGCCGCGCTTGGCGCTCCAGCCGCACGCACGGATTGCGCACGGTGTCAGCCACGCGATGCTCCGGAAGGATACCTACAAAAACGATGCGTGCAAAGCTGTGGAGGCTTGCGCAAACGCTTGATTGCTGCGATCTGCGCACGCACTTATCGATATTCATCCAGCTAATATAGTGATATATTCTTACTGCGCTGGAACCGAAGGCAGCGATCAACGCTCTGCGCGTGACAAATTACAATGGCCCTACTCGTGCAGCGCCTCACCCAGGCCCCCCTCGCCGGCTTTGCCGATTCACACTGTCCTAGTCTGTAACCGTTCCCGTCCCCCCCCCGGCCCCCAAATTACACACTTGGCTTGTGGTATACGACGCGATGCGAGGTGGGCAGCTGCTCGGACAGCACACGCCTGACATAGCAAAGCATGCGGGTCAGGTTATATGCCGCACGATGGCGCTGTAATCCTTGTGATGTATTATGCTGGCATGTGGGGCACTGCAACCGCCACGGCAGTTACAGCATACACAAGCGCGTGTGCGATGAGGTTCTGCCAGACTAAGAGCCTCTTGTGCCGTTGTACCGTTTAAGACACACTGGTCATGAAATCCGACGTGCACACTGTGCATAACTCGCGTTGTCTGTTGGGCCTGCAGTGTCAGCGCATGGCATACAAGCACACGCTTGAAAACACACAGGAGACGCTGCGGTGCCGAGGGAAAATGTGTCCCCACCCTGGAGCATGCCGTGCCTTTGCCCCAGCCCCGCTGAACGCACTCATGCTGCATATCCCAAAGTTGCCAGAGGGTGTGCTTTAACTCTGCCTTTTTTACACCAGTGTCTGTGGTAAAAGCACAGAGGTTTTGAGCGCTGTGGACAAGGGACCTGTGAGTTTGGGCAACGTCTTATGGGCTGGCTTTCAGCAAGGCCAGGACACAGCAGGGCCATTATATTGCTCTGTATCACCTACTGTTCACCTCGGAAAGTCAGCTGCATAATCCGCCACAGGACTGCGGGGGTTTGCGCGCTTACCTCGCACGTCAGGCCTGAACGAGTGTTGTCCCGGAGACAGTGCACGCTATGCTATATCAATGCACTCACGTCCTGTATTGAGCTTGGAACCTGTTGCTGAAGTTTGTGGGGTGGATTCACTGATGCGTGCAGGTGTCATACGCCTACAGCCATCTGGACTAGCTCCAGGAAGCCAGGCGACGCCATCAGTGGCACACAGCAGCAGGACCTTCTGTTACTGCAGGAGTAGCAGTCATGGCAGCGTCCCGAGGACTCGCCGCTGTTAAGCCGCTTGAGTTTGTGGTCTCGAAGGTCGACACGGTAGTCAACTGGGCCAGGGCTGGCTCCATGTGGCCCATGACCTTTGGCCTGGCTTGCTGCGCAGTGGAGATGATGCATGCGGGTGCCTCGCGATACGACCTGGACAGGTTCGGCATCATTTTCCGCCCCTCACCCCGCCAGTCGGACGTCATGATCGTCGCTGGCACGCTCACCAATAAGATGGCCCCTGCCCTGCGCAAGGTTTATGACCAGATGCCTGAGCCAAAGTGGGTGATTTCCATGGGCTCATGCGCAAACGGTGGTGGCTACTACCATTATTCATACGCCGTTGTACGCGGCTGTGACCGCGTTGTGCCCGTCGACATCTACGTCCCCGGTTGCCCTCCAACAGCTGAGGGCCTGCTCTATGGCCTGCTGCAGGTGAGGGTGATTGCAGGCCGTTGAGCTAACAGCACCGTTTAACAATCACACTACAAACAAGACCCTCCTGAACGTTTTTCCTGTTGCCTTGTGCGCTGCGCTTTCCTGTCTTGCCTGCAGCTTCAAAAGAAGATTTACAGGTGAGTTTGCAGGGTAGCTGATTGCTTGTGTCTGTTTGCTTGGCGACATGGGTGCAGTATTGTGCAAACTGAGATGCACCACTGGGCATCGCAGACCTTTTGAAACCTGTGTGTGCCTCGTTCCCTTGTCGCAGGGCCAAGACAGCACAGATCTGGTGGAAGAAGTAATCAACCAAGCTGGTTGCATCCTGCAGCGTGGAGGTCGGTGTGGGCATGGTTGCGGCCACGCATCAGCTGGCGTGTATGGGGAGGCGGCTTATGCCAGGCTCAGGTGGCAAACTGCCCGAGCAACCCGCCATAGCATGGTGTGGCGGTCAACACCGATGGCTCTGCGCTTCGTGTGCGTGACGTGCCAGCAGGCGTGTCAAGCTTGTCTATTTTTTTACCTGACGTGTTGCTCAAGCTTTGTGTGGCAGCTGATGGAGTGCATGTAGAGGCAACCCAATATCTCGCCATTGTGCCCTGTGTGTTGCATGTCTGCTGCTGCATAGCGTTTGGTCCTTTGCCACGTGTGTGTTATCGGCAAGGGTTGCTGCAGCATTCACTCGCATGGTGCTGCTTGTGGTCTTGCTGCTAGCTGGCATGTGCTAGCCTCTTATCATATCAATCAATAGGTACATCTCAGGACACGTGCCGACATGTGACATGGGAACCATCCTGATCGTGACCATGACAAATTTGGGCGCTGCGTGTTGGGGTGTTGGCCCTCCTGATACGCTGAAGCCCTCTCCAGCCTGACCTATTTACACCACCTTCCGGTACCCAAGCATATGTTGAAAGCCAGTCACTGACTGCTACATATCTGTTGTTTCACTCCCTCAACAGCCCCACTCTCATGCTTGCAACGTGGACATGGGCTTTCGTTTGTTGTCGGCATGTCTTGCTGTAAAGTGTAAGGCCACCAAAGGAGAGCACGTTTGGTGTAGGCCTTAGGCTATGGAGGACGCTGGCAGCAATGGCACCAGTGCTGGTCCTGCGGACGCGGTAGGCCTGGCAGCGACTGGCACACTCATATTGCTGGAAGACCTGCAGTTTGCTGTCAGGCGCGCCTTCGGCACAGATTTCACAGCTCGGCCCATACCATTGGAGAACGTATTTGTGCAGCTGGGGCATGTTTGGTGAGTACGCAACGAGGCGGTCTCGCTTCATGTGTGCACCAACTGCCCAGCAGGCGGCAGATATTGCGGGGAGCAGGGTGTTTGGAATGAACAGAAAGCTAGCCTCAGCAGAACTGAATGGTCTAGCTCTGTGCTTCCCTCCTAATGCCCGTGATCCTGGTGTTGGTGTTCAAGTCGCTTGCGTGACTGCCGCACTTTGCACACACCTGTGTGCTTGGGCTACTGCAGCCTGCCACTGTGCGAAGACGACTTACACCTTTGCGTCGCCAACTGCGCCGCCAAGTTGGACCAGTTCTATGCTGCGTTACTCCAAGCGGTCGAGTCTTTGCAGACGAGGCCACTGGCAAGAAGTGAGCAAGCTTGGCGCTCCGGGAGCCCTTGAACAGTGCACACGCCAGCTCTAGCCAACATACATATGTTCAGTCTTGTTCCCTACCTTGTCCTTTTGCAGCTTGTCGCAACCCTCCAGCATGGTCTCTGAGTGCATCATGCCAACCAGCCTAGCACTGCAAGAGGGTTGCACAAACCGTGACATCCACCAACCCGCTTTTGCTATGCTGCAGGTGTTAACTCTGTTGTGCGGCGAGTTGCGGAGCTGACGTGTAACCTATACAATGCCTCGCACGGTCTCCTAGTGCTGCTGGAAACGACTGGCTTTAGCCAAAGTGGGTAACGTGCCGGAAGATTGAGATGTATATACGCATGTGTGCTTGCAGCGCAGTCTGTGTTGCCAACTGCACCTGCCGCTGGTCACACCCCAATGCACCTTCGCCAACAAGGCTTGCTTATCCAGCTCTAGTCATGTCTTGTACGGAGCCCCCAACAAACTGCACTGACTGTAGTGAGTACTTGAGAGGTAGGTGAGGGGAGGTATAGCCTTTAACTGACCCTCGCAGCTGTCTGCATACGTGCAGGTTCACTCGCCACAGACCGTGAAGTTCGCCGCTTGGTGGATGAGGCAGCATATGTGCTGGAGGAAGTAGCTGGTGACCATACTACGCAAACAGGGCTGCGTTATCAACGGCTGCCGCTGCCACTCACTGCCGTCGCACGGGAGATGGGCTTATTTGGGGTCACTGTGGCGTCCCTGCTGGCAGGCAGAGATATTGCGGAACTGGCCAAGCGTGGCACGCTGTACTATCAGGTACACAGGCAATAAACGCCACTGCATTTCGCTTGCCTCCCCGTTCGCTGGTAAACCACGACATGAATTCAGCTTGCACACCTGGTGGCGAGCAGAAGCACTGACCAGGCTGGTGCTGACCCTGGTCAAGCAGGTGCTCAAGCTTATACGTGGTGCATCGGCCTTTCCAGAGCTCCTGGACCTTATGCAGCAGCCGTTCAGGTATGCGCTTTCCGCACACGCGACTGCAATCCTCCATAGGTACGCTCTCTAGTGTGAGCAGAGAGCTGCCATTTGCACATGTTGAACCCTTCATGAACTGAGCTCAGGCAGTGGAGCAACAGGTGGCCCAGTGTGTTTTTGAGATTTCCAAAAGATGAACAAGGGAGTTGTTCAGCAGAACCAATGCTTGCACAGGACGTGAGCAAGGAGCAGCACTCCCCCTAACAATGCTAATCGCCTGCACCATGCTGAACAACTCTCGTGCCCATGCAGGGTGGTGACACGAACCATCAGCGTGTTTGGCTGCCTCTCCGCGCTCGACCATACGGCAGCGGTGTTCATGGAGATGGAGCGACTGTCCCCCCGCGCCTCCAACGGTGGTGATGCCGCCCCCCACGCCTCCCACACAGCGCTGGACGCCATGAGCATCCCAGGCACGGCGCCCACTCGTGAGAGCATGTCCAAGATGGCGCGTCGCGTACGCGAAACGTTTGCCGCCATTGAGGTAAGGCGATGGCTGACGCGAGTGCCATCCTGCGTGCGTCACCACGCGGGGGGGGGGGCGGGCAACGCGCCATGCTCGAACCCGCCTCCCGAGGCACACTGGCCAGAGCCGCACCCATGCATCTTTCATGCCCGGGCAAGTGTGGGTTGGCGGCTTAAGGTCACTGCTCTTGTGATAATGTGGGGTTTATTATTGACCAATTGCACACAGGGCAAGGCCTCCGCACGACGCAGTGCGGAAATGGAAAACGAGTCCATGCAGCAGCGCCCGAGCGCGCCCGAGGCTGCGCAGCTCGACGCGCTGATCCACGAGGGGCGGCGCTGGACGGCCGGCGCCGCGCGGCCCTCCGCCACGTCAGCGCCGATGATGTACTCCACCGGAGGCTACCAGCGGGCACATCCCACCGCGACGCCGCAGCCGGCGTATGGCGTGAGCGCGAGCGTTGGGGGTCACTACGGGGAGGGCATGGAGGCGCTACGGGTGCAGCGAGAGCTACAGCGCCTCCAGGCCGCCTCCACCACACACACCGTCGGCAGCAGCAACGCCAGCGCCAACGGCAACGCCGCTGCCAGCGGCCTGCCTGGGAGCTATTCAGATGCGGCTCAATACCAGACGCATGCGCATGGGAGCGCCGATGGACTCCTGCATGGGTTCAACGTGGCTAATGGTGTGGCCGTCGCCAGCGGTGGCGCAGGCACGCCGTTGCCCCCCACGTCATCCTGGGGCACATCACAGTATGACCCAAATCAGCAGCACATGAGTGACCCACATCAGCAGCAGGTTCCCTACCACCAACAACAGCAGCAGAACCAGCACTACACCTATGCATTTTCTGCGGGGGGGGCTCAAGTCGAGCATAACGCAGAGCCGAATGATGCGGCGAGCCAGAACCTTTGGGCGAGACGACGAGCTCGCTCGTCCGACAACGCTGCGGCGTCGCAGCAGGGGCAGGCGCAGCAACAGGCAGCCTCGTACGGCGGGAGCACCATCAACGGAGTCGTTGTTGGCCCTGGGTCCATGTCGGTCGACGGTTTCCTGCACAACCCCGCCAACGGCAACGTATTCCATTCGTCCAACTGGGTCACGCCTCTGGGTGTGGCAACTACTGGGCACGCGGCTGCAGCCAGCCACATGGCGCAGCCCGGCCAGCATGCCGGGCTGTACAGCCAGCTCGATCCGCTCAACACGCAATACACACAGTACACACAGTACATGCAGTGCACGCCGTCCAGCAGCCAGCGGCTGTTTGGCAACGGCGGCAGCGCCATCAGCCCTGGGATGGGTCAGTACCCTGGGCAGCGGAAGGAGACATGGCTCTCCACACCCACGCTCTCGCCGCCCTCGTCCACAGGCATGCTGGGCTACGGCAACGACGCGTACGGGAAGGACCTTCGCACCAAGCTGCATGAGGCGGAGGGCTCTCCCTCCCCCCTGGACGTACAGCTCACCTCGCTCCGAGACCAGATCGATGCGCTGATGCTCAAGGCGAAGAAGCTTCCGAAGCACCCCAACAGCTTTGTGCGCGAGGCGGAGGAGGTGCACGAGCCGGACGAATCGGACGGCCAGCAGGCGCCCCACCCGAACCCGTACTTCCCGCCGCTCCGAAACCCGCCCCAGCACCGAAACCGGCGCCTCAGCGGCAGCCGCAACCCCAGCCAGCCTGACAGCCAGCAGGGCAGCCGCGTCGGGTCTGAGGTGTCCCTTGTAGATGTACAAAACAGGGGCCAGGCGGACCAGCAGCCGCTACGCCAGCCGTCGCCGCTGAAGCACGCCGCCTCGGGTGCCGCCGCTCTGTCATCCGCGCCATCGGCGCCTGGCACCGCAACGCTGGCGTCTGCCTGGCAAGAGGTCATGCGGACGTCTGCAGCGGGCGGGACCTTGGGTGGGGGAGCAGCTCCTGGGGCGGCCATCGCAGCGGCGGGAGATTCCCCGCTGTACAGCCAGGTATCGCTCGGCTGCTGGGCCCCCGCCGCCGCCAGCATGGCTGTGTCCGGCACCGGAATCGTCTCGCCCTTTGCTGCGGAGGCCATGCACGCGCTGGCCACGCCGCCCGTCTCGCCTAAGATAGCAGTGCAGGTGGGCGCAGCGGGCGTCTCGAATGCAGCGCCGACCGCCCTGCGCGGTGCGATGTCCACCTCATCCATGGCATCCATGGCAGGAGCGCCCTTCGCTCCGCACCCCCTGCAGACACAAACGCCACCCCACCCACGCTCGCCGTTCTTGCAGACGCTTGCGGAGTTGCAGGGAGACATGGGGGGCGGCGGTGGGGGACTGGAGGGCGGCCTTGCAGGCCTGATGTTCCCCTCGGCCTCCACCCCGGCCCTGTACGGCGGTTTCGGAGGTCACGCCCCTGCCGGGGGCGTTGGGGGGCGAGGCGGGGAAGCGGCGGGGATGGCAACGTTGCCGACGCGGCAGATGTCAACCGCAGAGCTCATGGCACAACACCGGGCGCTGCAGGCGCGACACCTCTCGGGCCTACTGCCTGACGACGCAACGCCCCACCATGCCGCCGCAGCGCCGAACGAAGGCCGTCATCCTCATCAGCCGCCGGGCGGCGGCGGCGGCGGCGGCGGCGGCGTGGCGCCTTACGGTGGCAGCAGAGCAGGCGGCGCCGGTACGGGCGCCGAGACGGTCCTTGCAGCGGCAGAGGCGCTGGAGGCGTACCTACGAGCTTCCGCAGCCGCCGCGGGCGCGGAAACGCCGCAGCCAAGCGGCGCGATGGCAGCGTCGCCACCCGTGTACACCGCCTGGGACGCGCATGCGTCTGTTTCTGGGCCGAGCACCCAGCACCAGATACCCGGGGCTCGACCGCAGAGCGCCCAAGAACAGCACTATGCGGGACAGGGCGACCCTGCCGCGGCCCCGCTTGCAGCCCCCAAGGCCAGGGCGCGTATGCCGGACTCATCCGCTTCTGACGCCGACGCTGCAGACCGCCGTGGCGTGGTGGCGTCCGCGGTGTGGCCTGCTGCCTCGACGGCCGCTTCCGGTGGCACGGCCCACGCAGGCGACCTGGCTGTGCATGTGGATGATGGCCGGCCCGCGCAAGCGCATGCGCCGAGCGTGGCGGTGCACCTTGGCCGCTTTTACGACGACCTACTGCCTGCGGGGGTGTCTCCGGAGCGCTTCCATTCGCCTGCGGGCGCGCCGCCGGTGCTGGCGATGGCGCCGCCGGCGCTGTACGGCGATGCTGCTGCGGCGGCGGCCGCCCCGGAGGCGGAGGCCCAGGGTGCACGCGCCCCCGGCACCGCCGCCGGGCGGCAGGCGCCGCCCAGCATGCCACAGGAGCCGCTTGCTCGTCAGAGGCACCGCCTTCCTGCCGATGAGCCGGAGAGGGGCGTACCGATGTCTGGCAGCCGACAGGTGGCAAGCGCCGCACGATCCCGGTCCAGCAGCGTGGCGCAGCGCAGGCCGGCACCTGCAGGCAGGCGCGGGGTTGGCGGCGGTGGCGATGCTAATGGCGTGGGCAGGGGCCGGGACAGCGGTGGCAGTGCTAGCGACGACGACCACAGCAGTGATGCGGGCAGTGACGGGGGCAGCGAGCGCGGCCTGCCGCAGGTGGCCCTGGTGGGGGAGCGCTTGCCGCTGGTCGTCCTATACACGAGGTAGGGATGCGTGCGACAGGGAACAGCAGCAGCACATTCATGCATGTCAGCATGTGCACCGTCACTGATGCACCTCCCCTTGTGGGAGCCCGGTTGTGGTGCTCTGCAGCCCACAGTGCGCCATTCACAAGGTGTCCACGGTGCATTAGCTTACCGCATCGCTTCAAGCGCCTCAGTGTTTTGCCCTTCAGATAGCGGAGCACCAGCTGACGTGGATCGTGATGCGCAGCACCATCAGGGTGGTGGCGAGCAAGCATGCAGTACGAAATGCCAATCCTCGCTCATGCAGCGGCAGCAGAAGACAGCCATGTGCACTCCCCGTCGTCATGTGGCCCTTGTCACAAGCCGCTGCTGTGTGTGTGCGTGTGCGCTGCCTCCGGCGCTCTGGCGTGTCGCGCTGCTCCTGCTGCAGGCTGAGCGAGGCGCGCCCGCTGCTGTCAGCGCAGCTGGTCTCCCTGGAGCAGGACTTCATAGCTTTCAGGTCCATCGCCGGCGACGGCAACTGCTTCTACCGCGCGGCGCTCTTTGCGGTGCTGGAGCATGTGCTCACCGCGCCGGATCCCGGCCTGGGTGACAGGTGCGGCGCATGTGCTGATGGCACCGCACTCTGGTGCTCGCCAGATGCCAATACATGCAGCCATGTGCACCAGCTTCCACGGGGTGGTCGAGAGGGGCATTGCATCACTAATCACACGGTAACCAAGAGTTTGTTTCTGTAGCTGGCTATCTGTTGTGGAGCAATTTGAGCTCAAACTTCGCACTGATGTGTTTTGGGTTGCGGTGTGGCCAGGCTGGAGGCGGCGGTCTCGCGCCACTGCACCTGGCTGGCAAAGCTGCCCCCGCCGCCCGCTGGGGCGTTTGCAGCACCGGGCTCCCTGCCTGGAAGCCGCCACGCCACGCCCACGCGCAGCACCTCCTCAGTGAGCCGCTCCGGCGGGGCGTCACCTGCAGCCAGAGGTGGGTCCCCCTGCCAACAAGGCACTGGCCTGCTGACAGCGCAGGCTGCGTTGCGCACCGTGCATGTGGGGCTGCAGCAGAGTGTGTACACGGTATGTTGCATCAGCGCATTCATGAAGAATGACTGGGATAAGAGCGAGGGGCCTGGCAAGGGGAATGCACGCCACTGAACCGAGCGCGGACACGTGGCGTGTCATCAGGTCCCCACAAATGCATTTTAGTGCACATGGCACATAGGTTATCTCGTTGCCTGTTCGCCAGTCTGCTATTGCAGTACCGTAGTAGTCAGACAAAGGTTGTTACACGCGTGTGTTCTTGTGACTAAGCGCAGGACGACGATGCACTCACTCATGCACTCACTCATGCACTCACTCATGCACTCACTCATGCACCGCTGTTGCTGCGCTCAGGCGGGGGCGCCTTCCGTGCGCCCACCTACCCCGGAGCAGGCGGGACCGCGCCTGTGGCCTCCGCCCTGCCAGGCGACAGCCTGCTCGGGCGCTACAGTCGAAGCGGCGGAGGCGCTGCCGCACCACCATACACCGAGCCGCGGCCCCGCCGCGACGCGGGTTACCAAGATACCGATGGGTACCGCAGCGGCCGCAGCGGCAGCGCCGCGCGTGCGTCTGCGGAGGGCGCTAACGGCTGGGCGGCGGGGGCGCAGGGGGAGGGGCGCGCTGCGAGTGCGGCTGCAAGAACACGGAGACGATTGTCGCAGCTGCTGCTGGGAAGCGGCGACGGCGACGGCGGCGGCGGCGGCGGCGGCGAGGGTGTGATGGTGATGTACCGCGATGAGGAGGCGCTGCGGGGTGGTACGCTGCTGCGGGATCTGCTGCGGCTGGCGTGGTACAAGGTGGGAGGTGTAGCCGTGACTTTCCCTGTAGATATGAGAATCATATCACCGGTGGCAAGAACGTGAAGAAGGGATGCCCGGTTCGTGACGTTGCTGACAGCGGTGATCTGTCGTGCGGTTGCCAATTACGAGTCCGATCACAATGCATGTGTATGATGCATGTGTGTTGGCTGCTTTCCCACGTGCCACAGCAACCACTTGACTGGGTCACACACAAGCTTTAGCTAGCGTCACTAACTCCTAGAGTTAACATACACATACCGCTGGGTCACGCAGTAGCATCAAGTACCGCTGTTGTACTGATGTAGCGCTGTGCCATCAACCCGTTCGACGCTGGCAATGCCAGAGGGGCATGTGGCATCATCGAAACGGGACGTGGCCTCACAATTCTTACGATTCGGGCGGCCCAGAAACATGACTGCGTCAGCCTCCACTGAAGACTTAACGCAATTTGGGCTTGCGCATGGCGGTGTGGGGGGGCGAATGACGGTGTGCCGCTCCCCTCATCACACATCTGAATGTTTACATGTGTCTTTGCAGGCGCCGGACGTGGATCGTCCCACCGACGTGGCCGCGCTGGAGCGCCTGATGCGGCACAACCGCGACTCTGCGGCTGCCATCAAGCTGCTGCGCAGCATGACGGCGGCTGAGCTGCTGGCCAACGCGCCCGACTATGAGCCCTTCATCAACGGCTGCAGCGCGTGAGTGGCGTGATGGTGTGCTGATGCGCTGATGAATGCATACGACATGAGCATGCACGTCTGACACACCGGGCATGCGTGCAGGTCAATGCAAGATGTGCAAGGTTGTTCATGCAGTCATGCAGAAATGCTCATACCGTGCCTCCATCCATCCATCCATCCAATGGCGGATTCGTGCTTCATGCCAATGTAGCGACATTGCTGAGCTGCAGCGAGAATGCTTTAGCCTCGCCTGCAGAAGGCCTGCTCTGCGCTACAGATCCAATGTTTTCTGAATTTTGCGTTGGTAATCATCCCGAGCTCACCGACCTGTTCCGTATGACATCTGCCCGTCAGAGTCAGGAAATTTCCCATTGTATGATGTGCAACCTGCCTCTCTCACAAATGGACTAGCCCCCCACACCACCGACACGCATCAACACAAAAGCCTCGTGCAGCTGTTCCTCATGCGCCTTCGGGGAAGGCAGGCGCCTCTTGCCAGGCACTGAATTTGTACCTTGAGCAATGGTAATGTACCACATCATGATTGTCAATTTTTCATTGTATCTGCAATTCTGCATGCGCGCATGTCTGTGCTTGCTTGCCCACAGCGACCACAGCGGCCTGAGCCTGGAGGAGCTCTGCAGGCGCCACGTGCTGCGCCTGGGCACCGAGGCGGAGCAGCTGCAGGTGCTGGCGGCGGTGCGCGCGCTGGGCGTGGTGCTGGGTGTGTTGGACTGCGGCGGCAGCACGGTGGGTGCGCTCAAGCACCCCTCGGGCGCAGGGCCGCCGGCCGCATGGGTCGTCCACCTGCCAGGACACTACGAGGTATGCCTATATATATACACTAATATACATTCTAAGCCGTGTGACTGTGTGCGTGCATGCGTGTGTTCGTGCGTGCATGTGGGCGTGTGTGCGATCAACACTGCCTGACTCGCAGTTGTATGATCCTGCTTGACTCTGCTTAACGTTGTTTGTTTGATGCCACTCGTGCTCCTGGTTGGGCTTGCAGGTGGTGTACCCGCGGGTGCCGATGGATGTTGCAGCGTTTGTACCCATACCTGTCGCCCCTTCGGAGGGGAGCGTGGGCCTCGCCTAGAAAGCTGCAAACGTAACACAAAATTACATGAATCCATGATCCCTGTCAGTTTTAGTGATTGACGCTCAACGTTTGAGGCGTGACAAGATGGGCTGAGCCGCCATGTGCTCCTCATGTCAACGTCGCGTAATGGCTTGGGAGCAGTTGGGGCAGCGGTATCCTGTACACATTTCCAAGTCCCAACATTTCAATGCCGCGGTTTGCACCTTCCCCGAACCACGGGCGGCGTAGAAACGCCAACGTGTTTTGAGCTGTGCAGCGATGACATTATGATACCAGTGTGTGATTATGCGCATGCTTTCTTTGCCCACGGTTTACAATGGGTGCGAATCGATTCCAAACTCTTTACCTTGGCTTGCTGAACGGTTGGGAACCACTTTTGCCCGCTTCTCCTAGGTACCATTCCCAGTGGCTACGACATGTTGCCGTTGGCACGGCGGGACAGCCTGAAACACGGCAACTCCGTCTGCTGCCCCGATTGTCGCAAAAAAGCTTGCACTTGAAGGCGGCAGGACATGTTGTGCCCGGCTGGTGCGCTGCGTGGGGCGCTCCGTGCCGGCTCATGCCTGCTTGTGCGCGTGCGCGCAATCTGCATGCATGATTTCAGTTGTGTGCGTGCGTTACAGCGCCAGCGTGGCAGACTAGCCATCATTCTGCAAGCGGCTGTCCTTTGCAGTGCATCTGCCCGCCCACCTGCCTCTCGCGCTCTCATGCTCCCCTGCAAGCACTGCCACGGTCTCGCACCTTGTTAGCGACTTAAGTGGCTCTCGGTGCCCTCCTGGCGCGCAATAAATGTGGGTTGCGGCATCGTGCGTTGCACTGCACCTGTACTGCAAATCTCGCAGATGTTTGTAGGAAAGCAATAAGCCATTCCTTGCGTGGTCCACGTCACCCAGTGCCGATGGTGGTGTGTCCCTCGCTTCCCGCAAATAAATCGTCTTGTTTATTCTTTTGCGATCAAGCACTTGCTCGTGTTGACCTCATCAGCGTCTGTCCGTTCCATGCATTCATGGAACGTGCAGTACGACTCACACCCTGTTGGCGAGGTGAGGCCAAGGGCCGCTCCCCTCCCATGCACGCATGCATGCAGGCAGGCAGGCACGTAGACATGTAGGCGGCAATCCGCTTTACCATTGTATCATGGGCCCCGTCTTGCAAGCGCTTCACTTCGTGTCACCTATCTAACTCAGTAGCCGTTTGGTTAGCATTGCGCACCCTTACGACTACATCTGCTCCCTCCTGGATCCCTGTACGCCATGACAGCTCGCTACCGGTATCACACCCGATTTCGTGCGCTTCCTCGTTCCATATGGCATCATGGCATGCCCTGCATTGGCGGTATCGTATGCGGCGACGTATCATCATCCACACACGATACTGTGTGCCCGGCGAGCTCCGCGGTTTGCGACGACCCTCAGCCAGCCACGGTCGCGCTCTTGCCCGACCACACTCACTCGCCTGTGTCTGGTGGACACCAGATCACCCTGCATGTGAAGACACGCCTGCACTTTGCGCTCCTGTAATCAGGCAGCACCATGCCTCGTATTGCCTCTCATCATGTTACGCTGCTTACGCGTCTTTACGCTGCTTACGCGTCTTGCTGCAAACGGACAGCATTGGAAGGTGGAGACAGGGTTCGCTCCTAGCCCGCACACTTCCCAACACAGCAACGCGGCACATGAAGAGGGCCTGCTGCAGGCAATCTGAGTGGGGAGGCCATACGTTGGGACTTCATGCCTCAGCAGCTGGTCCGCCTCGTGAAAGCATTGATACAGTTACAGCATATCATGCATGGGAGGGGTCGTAAGTCTCTCCAGTTGGACTCCATCAGGGGCCAGAAAGATGTCGAACACATGCAAGCAGCCACATTCACCACGTCGGCCAGTGTGCAGGATAACGGATTTGCCACATCCGCACAAGAAACACAACCATGGTCCATGCATCCATCACTAGCAGCCCCATCAAAATCACTGCATGCCATGATGGGGCAACGCGTATCGGGCTATCGGCTAATTGTCTTGCTGTCCTGCCTCTTCCTCGCCTGCCCTCCGACAGCGGGCAAACGTGCTACAAAACGCTGATCGTCCTTCATTTGCAAGCAGCTCATCGCTAGTCACCACATGCTACGGTATCTTCCAATGCACAGCGGTCTCAGGTTTGCACCTGGCTCACGCTGTTGCCTGCTAAGCGCCCCCGCCCCCGGTGAGTCAGATTCCAATCATAATCCATCACGGGGGGATGCAAGAGCGAGGGGTGTTTGGTGTGTCCAGCCACCATTAACCGAAGCTGATCTGCGAGCGGCCGCCTGGCGGCGCCAGCACACGCGAGCTCGGCCTGCTCGTGATGAAGTTGCCCACGTTCTGCTGGCCGCCGGGGCGCGAGTAGTTGTTGGTGGTGTAGTCGTTGCCGCGGCCCGTGCCCACCGCGCCGCCGTCACCGTACTGAGCGCCGTCCATCACTCCCGCCATGCCGCCGCCGCTCGGGGGCTTGCCCGCCCGCCGGCCCGCGCTCGGGATGCGCACCCCCGGGGGGGGCGTGCCCGACGCCAGGTGCGTGTGTACCGCAGAGAAGCTGGAATCGTAGCCCATGGGGACCGGGATCGAGCCGAGTCCAGGGGGCTTGTCTTGGAGCCCGGGCGGGTACATCATCGGGCCGGAGTTGGTGGAGTAGTAGCCAGGGGGCGGGCCGCCGGAGGGAGGCATTCCCGGGGTCGCGCCGTAGCTGGCGGAAATCATGCCGCCGCCGGAGCCGCCGTACGTGGCGCCGCCGCCAGCGCCCATGCTGTCGTTGCGGGGAGGGAGCGGCGGGCGGCTGGGCTGCTGCTGCTGCTGGTGCGGGGGCACGTAGTTGCCGAACGTGATCGAGGAGCTGCCTCCAGGGGGGGCGAGCACTCGCGAGGAGGGCTTGTCCGTGATGAAATTGCCCACGTTCTGTTGCCCGCCGGGGCGCGAGTAGTTGTTGTTGTTGGAGCCAATGTTGGCAGCGCTGGCGCCGCCGCCATAGCCGTAATCACCGCCGCCACCGCCGTTGTACTGCTGAGGTGACTCACGGCTCCTGCCCCTGCCGTACTGCCCACCCACTGGCTCCCCACCGTACCCTCCGAGCTGGAGCGTCGAACCGCCGCCGGGAGGGGCGAGCACGCGAGACGAGGGCTTGTCGGTGATGAAGTTGCCGACATTTTGCTGCCCTCCTGGGCGCGAGTAGTTGTTGCTGGTGACGCCGGTGACGTTGTGGGGGCCACCGCCACCGCCGTAGCCCCCATAGGGGTCGCTGCTTTGGGGGGGACCCATGCCGTAGCCTCCCCCGGGGCTGCCCCCGTAGCCTCCTCCATCCTCACCACCAGAAGGGATGACCATCGAATAATTGCCGGTGGCCATCATGTTCTCTTTGAGAGCGACCGCTAGTTGGTCCTTGCTGCCTGAAAAACAGCATGTAAGCACATCTCAACATTTGTCATCCGGTCAGAGCATGAGGAGCATGACGATGCGTAAGCCACCTTGTTTCCTCAATCCACTGAAGGCATATAATGTTCTTGCGGTATTCCAGGGTGTAGGGGCATGCTGGGGTGTAGTGGCAGGCTCATGCAACGACAGGTGCAGTGCAAGCGAGTGAAGGTCGTCAGGTCATCAGGCAGTGTGAAGGGCCTCATAAGGCTTAGAGGGTGTACAAAAATTTGTATTCGGAGGAACAGATAAATTGTGTTGTCTACGTGCTGGCAGCAGCCTCTCTGCTCCACTCCTGTTGCTGCTGCCCAGTGCCAACTTGTTTGTGCATCACCGTCGCAGCATTACTGCTGTCCAAAAGCCAGGGCCATCTCCAGAACACAGACCACTCCAAACGCAACATGCATGTGCGCTGTATATTGTGGAAAGGGCAGCTGCCCTGTAAATTACTACGGCGTGAACCGACCAGCTTTGTGCACATCTCCAATGAACACGCACGGCCAGTTGCAAGGCTGAGCAGACTTACCTCCAGGATTTAAACCCCTTGCTCTGCATAACGTTCTCAAGTCCTTGTGCTGCAAGGGGCGTAGCAGCTGGTCTAAGTCGAATTGGTTCATCGTTGTGGAACGTCTGCTTGTGAAAACCGCTGCGAAGCGAGAGGTAACAGCCAGGCAAAAAGAGTCTGAGCAATCAAGGGCCTTGTGGAACTCTCAAATGCATGTTGAAACGAGAGTGTGCTGGTGGGTCACTGCCACGAAGCCATTGAAGGGCTTTGACGAGGGCCCGAAGGGGTGGGGTACATCGACCCCCCGCCCACATGTTGCTGTGCGATGCCAAACTCGCCACGCTGCTGCACAAAAGGGGGCGGAGACTGCGTCTGGCGCTGACTCACCACTCTAATGGCCGGGCGTTTCGCTGCTGTCGTTACTTCGCCAAACCAGCGGGAAAGGGTTGCTGAGAAGCAAGGTGACAAAGTCGTATACTGAACTGAAGACGTTTGCGTTGCACGTCAGAGTATTGTAATATGCCCCAAATCAGTGGACCCCTGAAATTTACCTCTTGGGCCTTGGGTGTTAATGCGCTATGAGCGAGGCGGCTTGGATTTCGAGACCAGATTCAAGCGGCTGTCCCAATTCACTCGTGAGGCTGGAGCATTCCGGTGGATAATTGTGCCATCCACACCCCGTGATCCACTTTGTATTGAATGAAGGGCTGCATGAACTCTTCAGGGCGAGAGGGCGACGCTCATTCACACCTTCAAGCCAGCGCTGCGCCCGCGGCACGCCTGTTGCATGCCTGATGCGTTGCAGTGCTTGGTAAGAACACGTATCAGCATAACCAGCCTTTCTTCAGTGGTGTTGCTGTCCAACCCAGCACCACCGACCTCCTGCACTTGCCCGCCCAGCAGCTACCGTCTTGGATCGGCCACTGCATTCCTGCACCGTCCGAGAAGTGCATGTGGATTCACGCTGCAACAAACCCGCAATCCACCAGCAGCACCCCCTGAGGGCTCAGCCATGCACACAACCAGCTGAGTCGCTCGATGCTTCAGCGCACACGCTGCTGGACATAACACACACACGCTGACCGCGTGCACTGCTGCCGCCACACACACACACACCTGGACCGTACGAGGAACCTCCTTCTCCAGCGCACCCCGACCTCCAACAGCACTGTTTACCAGCGTATAGAGGCAAGCAGTGGACCTGCAGGACCTGCAGGTGCTTTTGTCGATTTCCACAGCAGCACCAGGAGGCCAAAAGGGCGTGGTATGGAGCGTGACCCTTGGTGGCGGCATGTGGAAGGGCCCTTCCCAGAATGGCCCGCCGCGGCCAACCCCTCAGCAAGGCCCCTCGGCGTCAAGCTGGACGGCGGCGGCTGCGTGCGCGGCCAGGGCCGTGTGGGCCGCATGCTGCTGCACCGGGCGGTGCACAACCGCGACGCACAACGTGGGTTGGTTTGGCGGCGGCTAAGTTGCGCGGATTGAGGGGCGGAATGTGCTCAAACCCGCACGCAGCAGCTGCTGCGATTTCCGCCAACCAATGCACATTGCGAGACGGACACGGTATCCTGCGTTGTCAGCGCCACCTGGTGGGAAGCATTCGTGGTGTGCATCCGTGCGACCCTGGCAAAGGATGACCCCGAGACCCAAAATACTGCCTTATTTATCACTTTTCAGTTGCTTACTTCAGCTGCTGCTGCCTCAAAACAATCGTGCTACATGTGCTTGTGTGCATCATCATCGGTGCTGCAGGCGTTCGCGTGCTGGTGTCCAGCGGCGAGGCGGACGTGAACGAGGTGGAGGCGGCCGGCAACACGCCGCTGCACAGCGCCGCGTTTGAGGGCTGGGCGGAGGGAGCGGCACTGCTGCTCAGCTTGGGGGCCAAGGTGGGGCTAGCGGGGCATGGTGGCGTTGAGATGCTGCACTGGGCAGCTGATGGCTGCAGCGTACCTGGCCCGGACACATTTGCAGCCAGCACCCACCAGGTAGTGAAAAGCACCGGTCCAGCCGTTGGTTTTGAGTTGATCACTCAGTTATGCCCAAGATTCGGCACGTGCGCCAACACCAGCAGCCTGAAATCCTTGCATGGATTGATTTTGATGTGAAGTCATTGCCAAGCACAAGCACAAGCGCTCCTGTAGTGTCAGGATGCTCGGCTGAGGGTGCATGCGGGCCTGCCTGGGCATGCAGGTGAATGCGAGCAACAACGCGGGTGACACGCCCTGGCATGTTGCGCACAACATGGGCCATGCGGATGTCATGGAGGTGCTCGAGAAGGTAAGCGTCACAACAACACCGCGTTGCATGCACAGCAGTAAGCCCACACGAGGACGAGGCAATACAACATCACGGTGTCCCCCCAACCGTACGTGCACGTGTGCATATCTAATGCCGCTGATGGGTGAACACGCTGGACCCGTCCCAGCACGATGTCGTTATTGCATCGTCAGGCCTGATGGGGCCTGTCATGGTGTGCAGTTGGGATGAAACCTGAAATAGCCTGTCTTGTTGTACAGGGCCGCCGACTGGGGCCTCATGCAGGCATAAGGACCTGCATCCTGTGCCCTGCACCTAAACCTGATGCCTGGGGATGGGCGATTGACATCCACGATTGGCATCCTGCCACCTCTGATTGCATGCATGCATGCTCTGTGCCACGCGCGTCCATCCAATGTGTGGGTATCTGCTTCCCTGCGTGAACACCGCTGGTCTCGGTCCAACACCCGCCGCACGCGCACAGGCGGGCGCCTCCAAGCGAAAGGGCCTGGTGCTGGTTCCGGAGCACGTGCCCAAGGTGAAGGACTTCTTCGCAAAGCCCTGCTGGTCGCACCACCCCAAGCCGTACAAGGACTTTGTGGCGGCGAAGCAGGCGGAGGCAGAGGCGCTGGAGGCGGAGCGCAAGCGCGCCATACGCATCTAGCGGCCCCGAAGTACAATTTCACACTTGCCTAGTTACCTTGAATGTGCAGGTGTGAGCGCGGGTGCTGGCCGACAATTTTGCGTATGTGGTGCGTTTGCATGCGGTGGTCTGCGCGCTGCCAGCGCTGACATGTGGCCAGCAGCCAGGCAATGGTGGCCAGTAGCGCACCGAACGGGATGCCACAGCCAGTCTTCAACTGTGATGGACAGGGTCAGCATCGGCTAGGAAGAAGCTGCCATGGGTGAAAGCCCAACCTACATTGGCCTGTGAGGTGCGCATGCTTTGGTCTTGCCTTGCACTGCGCACACTGCAACTTTGTGCAGCACCTTGGCAGTTTCAGAAGGGGTTTTCTTCTGACTTGCTCCAAGCACAGGTGTTCATGCAGATTGCAGAACCTGCTGCGGCTGTGCATTGAGTGGTTGAGCCGGGGGTGCGAGATTTCCCTGACGGCGAACGCCAGCACACAGCAGGCGGGTTTAGGGTAGAGCAGGTGGCAGTGGCGCGTTATGCCAGTTTGATCTTACATCTGGAGGCCCAACAAGCCATTCGGTGCCTACAAGAGCATGTAACGTATGATGCGTGCACACGCACGGGCAGGCGGTCACGAAAGCAGTGTCGCAAGTGTAGGGAAAAGTGCAGCAATTTGTCTGTCACCGGCAGTAACATGTGTGCGCTTCGCAGCAGGCAAGCGCGCTGCCAGCCGTTGTTAGCGCAGCAAGGTGGCATGCCTGTGCTGCGGAGTATTGCATGGCCAGCATGGCGCTTACCCAGGCAGGATGCATAAGGCATTTTGCAACAAGTTGGCTGCTTGAGCATTGAACTGGCGTGACCTGCACTGCGATAGCAGGGCAGTGTTGTCTGGGCAGCCCAAGATGACGCACGTGTGCGTGCGTAAGGTTGCCCAAGCATGACGATAAATGTGATGGCAGCAAGGGTGCACAGGAAGCACAGGCTCGGCCCCTGGCCCACTATGCATGTTTTCTCGAGGCCATCCTCGCCAAGAGGGAAGGCCTGGCAACCTGAAGCGCTGACGCAAGGAATTGGGGTCCAGATTTTGTGCAGAGGCGCCGCAATCAGGGCGTGATGCGACGGGAATACCTACCGGTGTAAAACAATGCTGGAAACAATGCTTTTATATGTTTATTCCTTGCGTGAGTGAGCCACGATACCGTCGCATGCAGTTTTGGTAGCACGTCATGGACTCAGCCGCAATGCTTAAGCAGTACAAAGAGTACAAACAGTGCTGCAAACAGAGCACCAGGAACCAATGGAAGCACAGGAAATTGCGGAAGGCGATACAAGGCACACCCGAGGCGACTTGCGCCTAGCGATCGATGCGATTCGGTAGCAACAATTCGTTGCACCCAGGGCCGTGTGCAAGCGCGCGCTGGACGCAACACAGACGTGACGTATTCAATGCTGTTTGCCACATCCGGTGATGGGCAGGGGTAACAGCATAGCTTCCGACAAACACAGCTCTGCCGCCCAGAAATCAGGGCTGGGGTAGACAACCATCTGCACAGCCCACAACATATTCAGGCGGGGATGCAGCGCTCGCACATATATGTGTACATAGCGTCATGCGTACATGCGTCAAACACACCACAGTATGTACAAGGTCACGACAAGAAGGGATCGCATGAGCAGCGTGGCCGCAACATTCTGTTGGGCTCGACTGGGACACTCCGATACGATACAAAGGAGGCACCTACAAGGGAATGCAAATTGCATTTGACCCGCAGCCATGATCGGCCGTGATCAGTCAATCAGTCATGGTGCCCCTGGACCTGGACGTTGTGCAGGCCATGACGGGGCATCTGCGCATAGTCGGATGTTTCTCTGGGAATGTCCAGCAAGAAACGGATGAAGGGTGTGTGTGTGCATGTAACGGGAGGCATGCAGGCTGCAGAAGCACAGACCGATTGACGTACACGGTTGATCAAATGCAAGATGCATGCACCCGCAGGTGTCAGTCCTAGCATCACACCACAAAGATGCATGCATGCATGCATGCAGCGCAGCATGCACTGCAATAACATACAATTAACCAGCCACAACCACGAAAACAACGGAAGCACGGCACAGAGAGCATAGCCATGCACCCAAGCATGAATGCATCCAGCGTCCAACGCAATGTACCATGATGAATACCCTGACTGGCATCGCACTTGCTGCGCGCTGTCAGAGAGTGGAACCAACCAAGACGGGCGAAACCGGGGGCCTACTGTATGATCAGATTGATCACATCTGCATAATCCGGATCTGGATCACGCCATGAGCAAATCTCCTCCCAGTATGATACAATCTGAATCACGCAACACAAACGCCTAAACTGATTCAACCAGCGGTGCCTATGGCAAGTTGCTTGGGGACTGGCATGCCGGGACCAGCCAGCAAACAGGCACTGAGCCAGCACCTGTGTGGAAGCGAAATGCCGCCGCCGCCGCCCCAACAATCACACACACCCACCACACACGCACATCATGCACACCATCAAGTGTTGCAGCAGGCCCCCGACACACAATGGTCGGGCGGTGGTTGCCCACCCATGTGCCCTACCAGTAAGGCGTAAGGCAACCCGCCAATCAGCCCATCGCATGCCAGATGGCATCGCCCTGGCCGTTTCAGCACGGGCATGTCAACAAGGGAGCCACCTGAAGTGTGCTACTCGTTGGTCACAGGTTGCCAAAGAAGCATGAATGCTAGGACACCCTATGCATGGATGCATGCAGGATGCATGCGGATCAGGCAAGTTGTGTGCAAAAGGGTGCTCACAAGCGCCTGAAACAACAGGACCCCAATTGGAATCTCTCCTCAACGGACATTATGCATGCCGTATACAGTCTTGACCACGCAAAGAAGGGGTGTGCTGGCTGTGGCCCAACACGCGCGAGAAAGAGAGCATATTCCTGTCACCAGGTGGTGGCCTGCAGTGCAACACTGTTGCACGGGGGCGGAAGAATGTCCCACAAAGACGCAAATAGGCTCCTGTGGATTCGTGAACCCAAACCACATGCACGAACTTGGCCACCGCATTTCTCCCAGGGCGCGCATTCGCACCGCATGCATGATGCGTATGAAGACGTCAACAGGAAAATGACCCGCGACGAGCAAGTTGGGAGAGCAAGGACACCCAGCACACCCAAAGCAACCATCAGACGGCGATATGCTTTATGCCGGCGGTCGCGCGTCATTGACGCTCATCGATTGCCATACCGCCTACAACGCTGCAACGCCGCCGCCAACGCCGTTCGCCCGCTGACCAGCACCGATCAATAGCTCTCAAGTCAGCATTGCGGGGCACAACAGGCGGATGCAAGCCGCGATGGTGCGTCAAGCATGCATGAGCGATGGATGTTTGGATGTTCGGAGAGGAAAGGAGAGGAAAGGGAGGCGCGGCAAGCCGCCAAACCTCGCATTGCCACCTTGATGGCAATGAATTTGAGTACGGGGTGCCATGGACTGCAGGGCCTTCCCTGCTCATGCTCTAAGGCAGCGAACGTCCATCCAAAGATCAAAGATGGTAAGGGCAGAGCACGCCTGAACCTGGCATGTCCGCTAAGAAACAACGGGGAGTGGTGCTTGCCGCTTGCTGCAGGCCGGCATTTGCTGTCGTGGCGGAGCGCACGCGGCATTGCACGCACGCCGTGGCCACCTCAAAGGACACGAGCAGCCCTTCAAACAACACGTGGACCAGAGTAGCACAACGATCAACCAAATGTGCGGTGTTTCAGGCCGCAGATTTAATCGCTTCTGACCAGCGATGTATGCTATTATGCCCATTTGACCAGGCTCGGCTGGAGGGAGGGCGGCTGGCAGGGGTATAAACGGGAGGTAGGCGAGGGCGGAGTGCATGCCTAAGGGGGCTCAGCCGCATGCTGCGCGCCAATTGTACTGCACGGGATGCATGCGGTACAACAGCACTGCCGTGAAGGACGAGCACGATGAGCAAGCGACAAGCCACGAACAGGGGCGCAAAGGGGAGGTGCGGGGCAAAGGGGTAGCCAGGGCAATCGCACAAGGTGTGCCCTGGCAGCACCGGAAGGGACGTCACTGCGTGTGGAGGTGAGCGTAGGGTGTGCGCCAATCAACTGCCTGGGTTGCCTTGGAAGAGGTAGAGGGGCATCTGGAACGTGAAAGGTTCTTGCTCAGACAGGAGCACACGAATGGTTGGCGGGGAACGGGATGTAGGGAAGGGGATGCTGAAGGGTGGCGCGGAAGGAGGGGGGAATGCTGTGCACACAGGGTGGTAGGTTGTGCAGCGATTCAGACGTTTGGGTTGACGGCACTGCGGCTTAGGCACAGTATCGAGAGAAATGACCAGATCCAGCCCAATAGCGGGCCAGGCATCTGGGTAAGGCGGGTGGGTCGCCATGAGGGGCACTGACAGGCCCACACCGACGCACACAGCCCCAATGCTGCAGTTGGAGGGGCTGGCCGTTCAAAAGCAGAAACAACAGCGGCGAAATGTCAGCCGTCAAACGAGGGGAAAGCGCAGCGCTGCCCTCGAGTACCTCACGGGTCAGATCGCATGCGGCATTGCGGGCTAGATCAGGAGCCGGCCAGCTGACCAGGTAAGCTTGAAAGAACAGGTTTATAGGTTGGGGCATTCCTATCGCTTGGTCCCATCCGGCGGCCGCATGGGCGGTTCGGCCGACCCATTGCGGGTCGCGTACGCACAGAAGATACACAACACATCGGGGTTTGGGGGGGGTACCCACGTGGGGGGTACCGCTGCTACTGCCTTGAAATATACGCCATGCTACTACTCATGCATTCTTTCCTCCCTGCCTGGCACGCTCTTGGCCACGTTCAATCTTCCTCATGGTCGCTTTCCATGAGCAAAACATCCATGAAATCCTCGCTTCGGTCGTCCCCATCCTCAGTTCCCTCGGCGATGCCATCGACACCACCGTCGCACGCGGTACGATCTGCGGTACAGCCCGCAGCAGCAAAGTCCAGGTGGCGGCGGCAGCGCGGGGGGCGGTAGTGCGGCCTGCCCGTCAGCGTCCTCGCCGCCTCGGTGGCAGCCGCCGCGACCAGCGCGTCCGCAACCGTCCGCTGCGCCTCATCTATTAGGACCGACAGCTCGGCCAGGGAGGGGCGACGGCCTGGGTTGCAGCTCGTGCACATATGGATGATCCTGGAGATCTCCTGCGGTAGGATGCTGCTCGTGGTGCGCTGCGCGTCGTTGGCGCATGCTGGCAGCATCACGCGCAGCGTGCCGGAAGCTAGGCCAGTGGCCATGCGCGCTGCAGCAGCAGCAGCAGCAGCAGCAGCAGCAAGCACATGGATCGCACAAGCATGATGCATACGCATGGGGCAAACGAGTACGGCCAGCAACAACCGCAATTTGTGCTGTGCACGGGCTTGTTGTGGACTGTCGACTGCAACACTATTTGCTAATGAGGCTGTACACCGTGGCACGTTGCCGCTACGCACGTCGCAGCACCATGCGTCGCCAACGCACTGCTGCGATCTGGGTCACCCACCTGGGTCGAGGTGTGAGAAGGGCGGCGCTCCGGTCACCATCTCGTACAGCAGAATGCCGAAGCTGTACACAAGGCTGGCCTCAGTAGCCGTCGCGCCGGCAGCACAACAGTCAGCGTCGACGCCTAGGGGCGCCACACCCGCCTCGCCGCACTGCGGAGCTGCCTTGAATGCAGGAGGTGCGGCCGTGAGGGGGCGGGAGGTGGCGGCCAGGAGCTCCGGAGCGGTGCGGTACGCGGGGTGCTGCGTGTGCGGTGGCGGTGCAGGCGCGGCGCCCGGCACGCACGGCGCGGCTCTGCGACCGATGCTCGGGCCCAGGCCGATGCGGGTCGTGCGGGGGTGTTTGCGGCCAAAGCCGCACACCTGGGTGGCATGGCAGCAGCGTTGTAAGCAAAGTTGTCCCTAGCAGGTCGCAATCAGAAGCTTGCAATAATTTGCTGGCCGTGGGTGGCTGCGAATGGGCATATTGACCAGGATGCGATGTTGCATGAAATGCTGTGCACTGGATGTACACACATGCACACTGTGCACGATTGCATGCATCAGGGATGCAGACACAAGAAGGAAGGGGAGTCCCACCTGCTTCAGCTGCCCGCGTGCCGCTGGAGGTGCTGGCCACCATACACAAATGCAGCATCCCAACTTGTTGATCGACTGCTTGCTTCAAGGTGACCCTTACACCATTTCATGTGTGGCACCCTCGCACCCTTGCAGGGACCTCACCTTGGGCAGAAAAATACGATACAGAATGTCGCAGTCCACACAGCCAGGAGCACGCACTGGAAGCTGGGCCAGCGCGGGTGCAGACAGCAGCACGTTCTCTGGGTGCAGGTCGTTGTGCACTATCCCGCAGGTTGCCTGCAGGTGCAGCAGTCCCGCTGCTATGCTATGAGCCAGCGTGAGGAGGGACAGCGCGCGCTGCGCATGCCCATCCACGCCGTAAGCCGCGCTCCGACTGAAGTACAGCTCGCGCTGCTTGTTGCCTGAGCTCGAGTTAGACAGCTGTGCTTGTACGAGAGCCACTGCTCCCCTGGCTGGAGACCTGGGAGCGCCTTCCTGCCTTCCAGTGGCAAGCGGAGCGGTCAGACAGCAGGCGAAACGCTGTAAGCGGATAGCATCAGCCAGGGTAGTGCGTCCGAAACGTTCGTGAGCAGTGAGGGTGGCCGCTGGCGGGGCACTGGTTGAACCGGCGGAGGCGGAGGTGTCGTGCGTAGCGTTGCAACCGAAACGTTGGAGCGGACCAAAGCAGGAGAGAGCTTGGCCAGGGAGCAAATTCAGGCCGCTGCTAGCCCTGAATGCGTTAGGTACGCGCGGCTGCAAAACACAGCCAGAGTCAGCTTGGTTTAAAAGTGTGACACTGTGGGCTTGCGTAAGGGGGCGTCGAGCTGTCCTCTAACCGCAGACAGAAGCACGCCGGTCGTTGCTGTGGAGTTCGTGAGCGTTTCAGGGCCCAGCGCAACGATTGCAAGGTGCTGTCGCACGTTCACGTGCGCCAACGCTCCTGTGTTGGAGGCTCGCAGAAATTCAGCGCTGTAGAGGTCCTGTGGGCTGCCGCAATCCACGACGACCAAGCACGGTACGCCTTGTAAAGTCCCTGAGTTCAGCAGGTGTATGGCACAGCAGCAGCAGATGGCAGAAGCGTGACCGCTGAGGCCGTACGCGGGCGTCTTTTGCAGGCGCGGGGGACTACAAAGTACCACAACGAACACAATGCACACACCACGAGCATAAAGAAATAGGCACTGAAAACGCTCACCTGTTGCGATGCTGATTCCTACTTGCTGGAGACAAACATTAGGCTCATGCGCTCCACTCAATCCTCCCACGTTGCCAGCTTGGGTTGTCGGTTCTTTACTTGGCCGACCAGGGTTGCTAAGAACATGAAACCCATCACAGCAGACGTCTGTGTTGGTGACAGCCTCCACATCGGCTGTGGTAGTGCTTTCGCTTGTGCGCAGCAAGGCCCAGCATGAGCGGTCTGCACTGGACCCAACCAGGCCAAAGCTGCTCGTCTCCTCTGTGCTCGCAGAGGCTGAAAAGGTGCATGCCAGGCTGAGCTGTGTTAGAGTGGTTGAGTGAGGCGTCTCCCTGGGGTGAAAGTCCCACTGTCCAGCAACAGTTGGTGCTGGCTGGGAAGCCACCTGGAAGTTCGCCTCTGAGCACGACTGCCTTGCTTCCCCAGTCTGTTTAACATCCTCCAACGTCGCGCACTGGTTTACGGCCCCTGCCCCACGCCCAGCGTGCGCCCCTCCGACTGCCCGAATGCCACTGAGGTCATCAGGCGTGGTATTCCGCGGTCGTAGAAGGCGAGCGCCCTTGGAAACCCAACGACTGAAAAAGGCTGGAGTGCAGCTGCTGTCAGCGCGCTGCTCCATTGTCCGCTTTGAGCTCCACCAGCTGCTCCACTAGTTTCACCTCGACGGACCCTCTCGAACTTGAACGGCGCCCCTGGGCGTGGTGCCCATTTGGGGAACTTCAGTCCTGCAATCCTCCAGTACTGAACAGTCGTGCGTGCAATAAACGCTGCTTGATTTTGAAGTGGTTGTTGGACCAGAATGGCTGGTTGGTTTAAGCCGGGTTTGAAGGGAGACTGTGCTTACATAAACGCTGACCACTGTTCAGCTGGTAGAAACTGGTATAGTGCAAGCTGAACGTATGGTTAATGTGGTCTCCATATTTATTCAAGTGCTGCAAAGAAGAAGAAGGCCACGCATACACAAAAAGTAATTTGAACCTCCAATAGTTCATAGCTTGTGGCACACCCACATGCTTTACCTTGGCTACTTTATATGTGGTTTCCGAAAGCCTCTTCCCTGGGACAACTTTATTGGGTGCTTCACAGCACTGGACCGAGTCAACTCGAGCTAACGCCGGAAGCTCGGCAGGCGCAAACATGAACATCAGCAGAGAAGGTCACAGTTTTACCAGGGATTCCGAGGTTCTGTGTCACTTTCAGGCTTTAAAACCGCCTAGACAAGCAGGGTAGCCTCCTTACAGACATCCTGGAGGCAAGGCTGCTTGCAAGCGTGCACCTACCGTGCCGACTCAAGTAGGCTGCGGTCACAGGCTGTGAGAATTGTCAAGGCTTTGGGTGCATGCCCTCCCGTGGATACGTGTGACAAGCTTTCATGAACATAAGGGTCAGTCCTAGCGATTGATTGGGGCGGCATGCTGAAGGCTTGCGACACCACCGCTTGCCCGGACCTTCACATCCCGATTGAGTTATCGCCAGCTGTCTTGCCGCCTTTGCACCTGATACCCACAGTGAAGCACACACTGACCACTTCACAAGTACTATGCAATAGGGGCAGACTTGGCCACACGGCACAAAGGTACTGTTAGTGGCAACCAACCATATCTGTCAGCCAGCACTGGTGCGAAAATGCTGCTTGCATTGTCGGCGCGTATTCAGCTGTGAAGGCAGCTCTGCTGATGCCGCTTTGTTCGCTGATTCCGTGTTCTTGGACATGTTTGGCACTGCCTGCGCGTCCACCCCGGCTGCACACTGCTGGTTTCACCCAGGGCCTGTCACACAGGCAGCCCAGAAAGCCCCCCGCGCAGGCCAGCCACGGCCACGATGGATTTCCATCCACTCCCACGTGTGCACTCGCTCTATTGAATCATCACTCCTATGGGGTCAAGGAGTAGCTACCAGCTTGCTTCGGCAGCAACTGCATCTACGCGAGTGCCTCTCCCCCCCGCGACTGCCTGCGGTCTCGTGGGTGGTCAGACGCCGGATTGATTGCGGACCCTTCTCTGCCATGTGCCTTACACCGTGCACCCTGTGTGCTCATTTTGGTGTACGTTACTGATGCCTGACAGCCAAACGGGATGAAGGCAAAGACCCGAAGCGATGTCGGGCACGCAAATTGTCAGGCGCATACCGGCTCGTGCGTGACAGTTACCCGTTGAACCTTGAACCACAACATGTACGGGACGCAAGCGCCAGCTCACTATCCATACCACCCAGTGCTGATAACGCGTGGACATACGCTGGCTTCAACTTTCAAAGCAAGCCCTTGGTGCAACAGATGTAGGCGAGACTGTCACGGACAGCAAAAGAGTGCAGTGTGATATGAGCACGCCATGTGTGGAGGGTGAGCTCTGTCTTAAGCCCAGGCCATGTGCATGGCTGCACGGTGGGGGGGCCGTGGGGGGAGTTTGGCACCGCTCAACAGGTGCAGTGGCGGGGGTGCAGGCGGTGCAGGGGTAGAGCCAAAGTGAAGTATGAACGGTGAAAAACAGGACTGCGACGCACGACAGAAGACGATGAAAGGTGTTACCAACGACGTCACGTTGGTGCAGTTGCGTCCATGGACGGTCGTACCAACTTTGCTTTATGGCTAGGAGGTGCTCATGGCAAAGAGATTGAGACGTGTGTTAGGTGCGGAAGGGAGTAGACGAATTCAGTTATATGTCTCCTGGCCCTGGGGTCGCCTTAAACTTGCATGCCTGCTGGGATGCAATGTTGGCGGTTTCGCCCCGTGTCCCCATTCCTCCCCTTTTTGGATCGCGAACACGTGTTCACAATACCGGCGACTCTTAAGTTTATATGGTTATTGGGACACCACTACACCTTTGAGTCTGCATACTCTCTGAGACTGCAGAAACAACTGGGTCGTGCCTGTGGTGCGCTGGCGACCCAGCACTACTTCATGACCTGTAACACCAGCAGCAGGCACAACTGATTTCTGAACGACACTGTTTGCCCTGATTCAGTGCTAGCTTTCACTTGGTGTTGGGTCGGCGACCTTCACACGGGAGCTGCATGCTTTCCAGCCAGCCCAGGCGGCTGTTTCTCCGCTGCCAGGGCATTCTGCAGCCTGAGGAGCTTCTAGACCTATAGGGGCACTTGATACCGCTTGCGCGAAGAGCAGGAGGGCCCAAAAGTGAGTTGTGTTTGGGCGTTTGCCTGGTCGGGCTATCAGAACACCCAGGCTTTCGGCCAGTGACAGTTGCTATGTCTTCCTTTGAACCGGCATATCCCTGCCATGTGTTTGCAGTGGCCCGTGGCAAAGGGCCGCAGCTGCAGCGTTTGGTGGATGACCAGGCGCGACAGGCAAGTGGAATTGTTGGTGGTGGGCACCTGGCTCGGACACACTGGTCACACAGCATGCACTGTAGGCTTGTCAGCCAGCATAGTTCACTGCTTACAACCTTTTTGGGGAGGCTGCACAAACCCATATTACAAGTGCCTTGCGGTGTTCCGCCTCATGCTCGTGCCAGCTGAAGCTGCCACGCCTTGGCTTGCAACGCTCAAGATAGCTGCATTCCTGAACAACAGGAGGCCTTCTTGAAACGCAAGCAAAGCTTGCTTAGGAAGGCTATGGAGCTCAGTGTGCTATGCGACTGCGAGGTCGCCGTGGTCATTGTGGGCCCAGCGGAGCGCGCTGCCCAATACTGCTCTAGCGACGACCTTGAACAGCTTGGGAAAAGGTTTGCAAACACGAACCCGGATACTCAAGAGAGATATTCCACTGAGGAGGTGAGTTTCTGTTGCTGCTGCAGCCGGTTGCAACCTGGTTTGACTCGGGGACCCATGTCGCTGTGGCATGAGCGCATGCTATCTGCCAGCCGCCCGGTGAGACTGCCAACCCTTGCAATTGTGGTGGTTGCCAATGCGCTAGCGGAACCTATGCCTGCAGCACAGTGATCAGCTTGCGTTTGGCGCTACACTGACCGATCCCCAACGCCGCCAGTTTCGCAACATCGCGCTTTTGCTTCGGACTTGTGCAGTTACTGAAGCAGCATTATCCTGCCCGTGAAGAAGGTCCAAGCTCTTCCATGCAGGACATATGGCAGCCACCTGCAAAGCGAGGCGTAAGTGTCTCGTCACTGGTGCTGCTGTAAGGCAGCAGGGAACCGTGCAGGCTCGGGCTGTTGTGCAGCTATCATGACTTGTGTGTGCCTTCAAAAAAAATAAGATATCTGTGTTGTTTGCTTTGCGGTGTGGCGCTGGTTCCCGTTCACCGGTCGATAGTGGAGCAGGGAACGCCAAATTCCATGCGTGAACGTGTATACCCTGTCCTTTTGTGTTTCTGCTGCTTACAGCGCTCTGCTGAGCCTCCGAACAATTTCATGCCCGTACCAGTTCTTGCCACCACTCCCGGACAAGGCGGCATCATGGGCATTCTTGGGCCGTCTGGTCAGCCAGTGCTGGTTGAAGGCGTCAAGGCTGCTGGGTTTCTGGACAAGCGCAACTATCCCGTCTCACCACGCAGTGAAAGAGCATATGATGATATAACACAGGTACGTGTAGAGCTGGTCGAATTGCATGTGCAGTGCGTACAGTATTCAGGTTCTTGAACACTGGGCTGAACCCTGGGAAGAGAACACAAGCTCTATGGATATGCTGTCATTGGCTAGCTTTACCCTGAGCGGTAGCCGAGTCTGGTCCGATACCATGTGGAGAGACAATCAACGGTAGGGTGCTGAAGGCACCAAGCAGTCAGACACGTCCACGCTTGTGCCTGTGCTTACAAGCTAAGCAGGTATTTGAGGGGTGCTATGGCTACATGAACGCTGCCTCTTACTGTTTGTGCAGGAGTTTGAGCGGCTGACAACACTCCGAAACCAAAACCCCCAGCAGGCAAGTGTTTTGCCTGGGTCCCTGTGGGGCCACGTAGTGTGATTCCCATGGGGCCGTGCAGTGTGCATATGTGTAAGGATAGCGACTGCACCTGATGACGGCGAGGTGTCTGGGCTGTCCTGTCGGGTGCTGCAACACGAACGACGGTCTGGTGGTCTCGAGCAGTGGCTGTAGCAAACGCCTGTCAACAGCGTGTGGATTGTAAGTCACAGCACGCTGGGTGCCATGCAGTCAATGTGACTGCGTCATGCCTGCATGCACGGCGCATATTCAGTTTGTTACGTTGTTGTGCTCTTGTGCAGGCTGGGGATCACCGCGCAGGCCACGCGCCACTGCAGCCCCTCTCAATGCCTTTCCCTGCACAGGCAGCGGGCGGCAGCTCGGGCCTCATGACCGCGGGCAGCAGCGGCAGCGGCGGCGACGCCGCCAACGCCAACGGGGGCGGCGGCGGCAAGCGCTTCAAAGCGCTGTCCATCCAGGTGCCCGAAAACCAGGCACAGCCCATCGTCTCACAAGGGACACAGCCAGCCTCCCACATCGCAGGCGGTGCGACAGCGGCAGGCGAAGGTCAGGCGTTGGCCGGCAGCGGCGCGCAGGCCGGGGGCACGGCGGCGGGGGGCACGGGCGCAGCAGCGGGCCCCAACGGCGCAGCTGGAGCTGCGGGGGCCGGCGCTGCTGGAGGCGCGTCCTGTGCTGCCGGCGGGAGGGATGAGGTCGTTCGGCGGGTCAGCTTCAACGGCCTCACAACCTCATACAACTCGGACGGTACGTGCCGCATGCATGCCTCAATCACCCGTAAGGCCATAACCCTGTGCCAATACCTCACTGCGATGGCCTGCAAGGCCAATGGACATGAAGCCTATCAGTCACAACATTCGCATGGCACAAGCATGATGGTATGAGCTGCATGAGGCGCGTGCGTGTGTGCGGTCGTGCGGCATGTGTGTGTACGGGCGTGCATGGCGAATTGGCGACGCATCGCATGGGTCAGCTTGCCTGGAACGCCCGACGGGCGGCGATGTCATGGAGCGTGCTTTCCAAGGCGCTGCGCATGTCACACGCGCACCTATCCCACACGTGCACTAACGGCCAGCAACTCCGCAAGGCCATCAGTTGTCAGTCAATAAACCTATCAACCTGTGCGCATTGCACTGGGTGGCGTTTGATTAGCTGGCAGCCGGCAGGGGGGTTGCAGCATGTCGCTCTGTGGCGTGCACGCGAACCGCATGCATGCCGAGGCCAATCACGGAGGCTAATGCTGCTGGCAGCCACAGCACAACGGAGGGCTCATGAAGCTTGCATCAGGCACCGCATGCTGGGCACGAAAACCACTGGCACCCGTTGGGGCGGCCAGTCGCATGCACCCCAGGGATGCAGGTGCATGTGCTGCGTGGAAGGACGGGCATACAGGGCTGCACCTGCTGGTCCGTGTGGCACGCGAATAGCTGTGCGTATTTGTGTGCGTGTGCATACTGCGGCCTTGTGGACCAGCCTGCTATCGGCATGTTGGCAGCGTCCACCACTTCCCGTGCCAGACACTCTGCTGCCACCTCGCCTTCCCGCTTGCATGGCTATGACGCGCATGCAGATGCATGTACATTGAAGATGCATGTTGTGTTTGCGGCCTTGCATCATTGATGAATGATGACCCAGATCACCTACCGCAGATGCCTAACCAATCCATGTGCCACATTCTCACATGCATGTGCTGCTCAACTTCTCGCACCTGTCTTGCACCCGTCTCGCACCATGGTATGCTCCGTTACACATGCTGCCCAACACCCGCATACTTGCAACGCGTCGGCATGGTGGTGTCAAGAGCTTTTCTGCTTCTGCACGCGTCCAACCTTGCTTTGGTGTGTTGTTTTGGGCTGTTACAGGCATTGCCAGCTTGCTCAACCTGGCATCCCCCTCTGCCAACTTCTTCGGCCCCTTGTCCAGCGACGGCCTGCTCAGCGGGCGGGGCCTCGCGCTCGGCCTCGACCTCAACACACCGGATTCCAACTACAAGGGCATGGGGGCGATCAACGACCTGGACTGGCACGCTGCGGCTATGTCTCCAGGGTGGGTAACGCGTGCTGCTGGGTGCGCCTATGAAAGGTGCCCTAGAAGGGCGTGTCATGGTGCACGAATCATGTTCGTGCATGGAACTGGTGAAGCATTCCATGCCTCTTCTGCTGGTCCCCATCTGCGGGGAGCATGGGCCGTTTGGCCGACACGCTCCTGATGTAACATAACATAAACATAGCATTCCATGCTGACCCCCGCCCCCACCCTATGGTGCTCCATGCCCGTATGCATATGCAGGCAACAGCAAGCGGAAGCTGATCATCAGCTTGGCGATGCGCCGCCGCAGCAGTCTCAGGCGCAGGCGCACCAACAGCAGGACGGCGCAAGCGACCCCGCGCTGGACGCGCCGAGCGGGAGCGAGAGCAACACGCCTGTCGGTGTCAACGGGGGCAACACCGCCTTCCAGGACCTGGTGGTCACAGGGACCAGCCTCAGCAAGCTCCCGCCTGAGGCGCTGGAAGCCGCGATAGGCGGGGACTCAATCGCGGACAACATGCTGATGAGCCCGAAGTGCGAGACAGCCAGCGAGCGCGGCGGTGCAGCGCAGCAGGAGGGCGCTGACGGAGCCATAGACATACCTCTCGACCTGTAGACTTGCTTGTTGGTTGCACCGTTATCGCTGGATGTGCTGTGCGGCCTTGTTTTGCGACTTGGGAGAGACAATTGCCCATATTCTTGCTGTACAGTCGTGGACATATTCGCCTATTGTGCACATATCTGCTTCATATTCCTGCTGCTAGCTGACAAGTGGGGCGACGCGCGTCTTGCACTGTGTCCATACACATGCTGAGTATTGCTGCCTTGGCAGCTGTGGGGTGCAGGCAGTGCGCCTGCAGTCCAAGTCGTGGTGCTGCGAATCCAAGCTTAGTGGCACCGGACTGTGTTGAAAGGTTTCATCGTGTTACAGCTTTCCGAACTGTTTAGGCGGTCTTCTTAGCAGCCTTCTTGACACGAAGGCTCTTGGCGACGGCGGCGGCGCGAGCGACAGCAGCGCTCTGCAGGCCAACACAACAGTACCAGCTGTTATTCCCAGCAAGCACTTGACGAGCACAGTGAGCCGACAAGCCGAGTAGACAGCAAGAAGAAACACACGGCCAACTTTTAAACCCAGTTATGCAGGCTTACCTTGAGGTCGGGCCTGTAGCTGCCAACCTGCTTGCCAACAGCCTTGAGGACGCGGCGGGCGTTCTTCTTCATGAGGAAAGTGGCGTGTGACTTCTTCGGCTGCTTGGCAGTCTTGCTGCGAGCCACCGAGAACTTGACGGCATCACCCTCGGCGCTGATGTCAACAGTCTTGCTGTTGGCAACACCTGCAGCCATGAGTGTGCAGTGGTGATGGGTACTCATTTGAGGTGGTCCCTGGCTGAAAGCAGAGGTTTGCGACGAGCAACAGCCGCTTGACACGCCTGGTCGCAAGCGGTCCCTGCTTGCACACTGTGCTGGCCACGCTGCGCCAGTGGATGTCATATGATCATACCAAGAAGTTCCACGCCTGCAGATTACTGCGCTGCTACCAGCTGAGTGCTGTGAAGTCGCAGGTGTACGCTGCCAGTCTGCACAAGCGTGTCCAGCGCCATAAGCACCGCGCCCGCATGGTGCAGCACCGGCTCAGCGCTGCATAAAGAGCTGCTGATAGCAGCTGTTAGCTGCTCCCCACAGGTGAACAGCTTGCTGTGTTCTGCTTGTGTTGCTGCTGCGACTCCTGTCAATTGCTGCGGCACGAGCCGCGCTGGCTGCTGCTGAGTCCAGAACCAAGCACCTCGGCCTGCTCGTTGCCAAGGCTAATACGCAAACCAGCTCGCACAAAGTTTGAGTAAACAGAATGAATGCAAGCCTCACCTGAGTACTTGTAGCTGTGCTTGTTGTACAGGTTGCCGGCCTCAGCAGAGAACGTGGCGCTGCCCGCAACGCCCTTCCTGATGAAGGAGTTGTTGTTCCGGATAACCTCCCAGAGAAGCTGAGACGACATTTTTGGTGTCCTGTGACAGGCAGAAGTCAAAGCAGCTTTAGGCTTTAAGCCTCTCTACACTTGTTGTCCCCGGATGGTGGCTGCTGAGCACGAACACGGCTCTGTTCAGACGCAACTACACACCTGGAAGGAGCAAACAACGACAAACCAGCAACAAGAGAGAGGAGGAAACCGGGGCAGCGCTCGCAGCTTAGAGCCCGGCTCGCAGTCCTCTGCAGGCATCGCTCCAGGGTGGGCATGGCGAGGTCTCCCCCACAGCGATGCCCAGCCCTTCCCACAGGGTTCACACAGGGTTCAGGTTCCCCATGACCGTCCTGGCTAGGCTGGGCTGGAGTACCTGCACCACTCTCACCGGCCAGCCGAGTTTGAGACTTGCTGCGCTACCATGCACTGGGCGTGTGAACCCATGCTGCCAGCGCTTATGAACCTTTACGCCCGATGCAGGCCCCCTGCAGTCACTCAATACCGCCATGCCCCTGCATTGCCCTGCCCTACAAGAGTTATACACTGGGTTCATCCAGTCTCCCGTTCCTTCCAACGGCCTGCTGCCGATCCATCATCGAGCGCAACGCCGCTTCCCAGCAATGGCAGCACCAGCACCCCTTGGCACAGCAACAGCACCAGCCCGTTCCAACTACGCCGCAACAGCCTGTCCAGCAACCCCTGCAACAGCCCCTGTCTCAGCACCAGCAACCCCTGCCGGCGGCGCCACAACAGCCAAACCAACAGCCCCACAAGCCGGTGCTACCGCAAGCGGACGCTGCAGTAGTGCAGCCGGCACAACAGCACCATCTGAATCAGCAGCAAATACACCAGCACGACACCCGACTGCCCGG
>BDDA01000675.1:10812-53268 GCA_001662385.1 Chlamydomonas asymmetrica
CGCGAGGGCGGCCGCGCCCGGGCGCTGCTGTGGGTCGGTGCGGGTGCACTCGCGTATGAGGGTGGCGAGGAAGCACGTGTCAGCATCGCGCGGAAGCTGCTCGCGCATGTAGTCTGACATGTGCCTCGCCTGAGCGCCCGGGTCCTGCCGCAGGTAGCTCACGTATTTGTCCCTTTTGGCGTCATCGACCGCGCGCTTGCTGGCTGGCTGCGACCGCTGCAGTAGCTGCGCCTTGAGCACGGCGAACTCTGCCCGGTAGTCTGCCGGCATCGTGTGCAGCTGCTGCGTGAGGAACTGGAAGAGGGACACGCCGGCGCTGTACACGTCGTTGGCGCCCGAGCGCACGATCGCCGTGTGCTGCGCGTCCAGCTGCTGCTGCTGCTGCTGCTGCTCGTCGTCGTCATCCTGGCAGGCGTTGCGCTGCTCGCTGATGCAGATCAGGGCAGGGTCCACATAGCCGCGCGTGCCCAGCGCCCGCGCCTTGAGGACCTGCTGCCCGGCGTCTGGCCCCGTGTAGACCGAGATGTCAAAGTCGCATATCTGCAACGCACACGCACGCACGCAGCGTTTGCCATGCACAAGCCAACCGGCGCCCTTAGCGTCGCCAGTCACGCAGCGACGAGGTGCATGCAGCTATACACGCCAAGGTTCATGACATGTGTGCATGGTGCCGGCTGGGGTGGCTGCCCGGCAATGCTGCCAGGCTTTCAATCACAAGCACGGGCACCAGTGTTTACTTTTTCAGTTTTGCTTACATAGTGAACTTCCACTCCGGAGGGGTGGACTGGCCGAAGGCCAGTCTCGGATTCCTCCCGCGGGGGTCCGGGGGCGGCGCAGCCCCCGGGAATTTTTTTTCCCAGACATTAAAATGCTTCAGAAAATCATGTTTGCAGTGCCGGATGAGTCAGTGAAATGGCCATGATGAAACACGCAGTTGCGCACAACAGATATGCCCTGAGCGCACGATTTGACATAGTTGACAGGGTTGCGGACTTGCAGGAATTTGGAACAGTGTAATTGTTCCATGCATTATGCGGTCATGTTTGAGTAGCTATTGTCAAATGGCAGAGTTAGCATTGCACTTAGCGGAAACGCTGAATTGGGCAGGATTGGTGCATCCCGCTACGCGGGACAGCACCTGGCCTGCGGCCAGAGCAGCGAGTTCCTCCCAATCCACGCCCATTCAAAGAAAACCATTTGTATACAGCCGTATTTGACAGCAGCCATATGCCAGAAGTCGTCAGCAGCCTGCAATTGGACAGCGTGAACCGAGTGGTTGCTTCGTCCGAAGGCCACGCGACGCGAGGGCCGACGCAGGCCCTTCCCAATCTGCAGAACACCGTTTGGGAGTATACGGTTAGGCTGAAAGGTTGATGGCACCTCCACATATTGGAATGCTCCCAGCAGGGCACGAGCCAGGCCAGCACCAGGCTGACGCTTGGCAAGGCCTGCTGCCTCCCCGCCTGACGAGTGGACCATGGGAAAGCCTGCAACCAGCGCAAAGCAAATAATAGGCAGCAACACGGGGGCGATGTTGGTGATATGGGTATCAATTACGAGGTGTGGGGTTGACCACCGGTCGGCACAGGTCCAACATGCAAACCGCAACGCAAACAGGAGCCAAAAGGTGCCAAGGCAAAGACCGGCCACACTTCATGTTACAATTGCCTTACTTGTTTCCAGTGTCTGTGTGCGATGCGTTGTGCTTCGGCCGTTGAGCGTTTTCACAAAGTATGGAGCTGCGCCTGTAACAAATGCTAGGCCAAGAACTGCTGGGTTGAAGACCGCAACAGGGTCACGAGAGGGAGTGCCGCGGTTCTGTAAGCCAGGGCCTGGTATGGTGTCACACCCTCAGCCAGGTCAGTGTTGATGTTTTTGTGATCTGTGTTCTGTCAGACTGTCGTACCGCCTTGCACTGCCTGGCATCTGGTTTCAAACTGCATGCGTGACAGTCACCAGCAACACAACAAGGACATTGTTTGCAGCTTCCTGCAGCGCGATACATGCTATAGGCACATCACTTCACCTCTTCAGGGTTTTGTCACCGCAACACGCGCGCCTGGCACACTTGCGCAGCGTTGTCCATGTGGCGAGTATGCGCGCCTCGTGACCTGTGATGCAGCAAGCTGTTCTGAGCAACTGAATACATAGGTCTGCTGTTGAGTCGTTCGAAATCTAGCCAAGAGCCAGTGAGCAAGTATCTCTGCTGGCAATCTTGTCCAAGGTGATTGCTGACGATGTGGGTGACATGAATCGCCGCCAGCACCAGCAGGCCAGCACTGCCATCATTTGCCTTTTGCCTAGCAGGGTGCTTGTATTCATCCTTTGATGGCGTCTGGCTTGCACTAGGCCACAAACGTGCTTAGGAGAGCTACCAGGCAGGTGAGCTTTGATGCCCTGTTGTTCAAGCAAGCGGAGCATGTGTGTGTGCAGGCGGCCGGGCACGTTGGGCGTGACAGTTAGCAAATAAGCTCTTGAGGTGAAACAAACAAGGACGTGTGGATGTACTTTGTGGAACGCGATGACCAACATGCCTTGCGCTGTGACTGCAAACATGGGTGGCTGCCGTTGTGTGCTCAGGCTGTGGGTACTGTGGGTGTGCGCACATGCTGTGCAGGTTGTTGCCCGGTAGCCAGCAACCACCATGAAGGCAGCACGCTTGCTGATGCGCCAGCAACAGGCGTACATCTTCCGCCTTGAAAGCGGAGGTAGGTCTAGTAGGTCCATGTGAGCAAAAGCCGGCATGCAGGAGCTGGCAGGAGTACAAGCTGACAATCATATGCTCAAACGAGGCACATGCATACATAATTCCAGCCTGGAGGGGACGTATTTTCAAGAGTGGTGCGCCACATGCCCCACCTACCTCCCCAAATCTCACCTCGCCCGCACCACGCTAGCTAGCAGCGCAGTGATGTGACTCACGGTACCCGTAGGTGCGCTGTCATTGTCAGTTCGTCCATGAAAGGCCATCCTGTCCTTGTCCTTCAACCCTGCTTGAATTTCAGACGCTGAGGTGCTGGAGGAGGTGAAGTCAAAGTTGGCGGAGCTGCAGGACCAGCGCGACACCGCCCTGCAGGAGGCCAGCAACGTCCAGGGGGTGCTCAGTGACCTGGCGGCAGCGCCCAGCTCGAACCGCCGCGACCTTGTCATCCAGGCTGCGCTTACACAGCTTGCTAAGGACGAGCGTGCTGCTGCTGACTTGCTGGTCAAGCTCAACCGGCTGCAGGCATGCCTGCCGCGCCCCAAGCAGACGCCGAGCCGGCCAGCGGTGGCATGTGCAGCGGCAGCCTCAGCACCAGCACTCACCAGCGCTACTACTGCTGCTGGTGGGTGTATGTGCATAGCGAATGCGATTGGCACTTGGTTCATGGCAGTGGAGTATGACAGGCAGCCTGAGGCAAGCATGCGATTGCGCGCACTGCGCGATGTCCCGCTTGCACGCTGTGTGCTGCCAGTGCTGGCAGAGGAGTTTGCCATGTGGGTAACGTGGTTCCAGCCATTACATTGTATAAAGCCCATCTATTTCGTGCTTGCGCATGATTGGTTGTCACAACCATGCACAGCAGCAAACGGCAGGTCGGCCGCCTGTGGCGTGCACACCATTTATTCCTGTATGTGCGCGCTGCCATCCTGATGGTTGCAGATGCACTTGGAACGCGATCGACGACAGCCAGCAGCACCAGCAGCCTGGATCAGTTCACGCTGCAGTCGGCTGCAGCCGCCAACGTTGAGAACGTACACGATGCCGACTACGCCACCGCCGGTAAAGATGGGGTTATGAAGCCCAGCCGCCCCTGCCGGGCTGCGCCCATCATGACTGCCGATGCCGCTCGCCAGTCAGGCACCAAGATCCAGGCTGCCCCTAGCAACATGGGTGATGACGTAGCCCGCACAGATGACACGGCCAGGCCATCACGAATGATGTCACCCAACGCGCCCCGCCAGCCTGCGCTGCAGCGTGCAGCCAAGCGCGACGGCGTCGAGAGCAAGGATTGGTGGCAGCTGGACAGTGCGAGGCGCTCCCGGCTGGGCACGCTGTAGATAGGAGCAGCATGCCGAATTCAGGCTCAGAGCGGTGTACGTGCAAAGTTGCTTAAGCTGTGATCTAGGCCCCAAGCGCAGCATTTCCTGCTGCATGGACACATGTGCATGCATCAGCCGATTTGGGTCACTCCCCTCTGTGAAACCTTACACGGTTTATGTCAACTGCACCGTTGCCTCTAGCTTCTCTCCCCTCACACACTGGCACACGTCTGCCAGCACGCACTGCCCTGGACCGTCGTCCACTACTGCAGGCCACGCACCAAACATCCGCAACCGTCCTGCCATGGGGACAAAGACTGGCATTACGCAGCAACGGTGTGTTTAGTAACAACAAGGAGAGGCCTGAAGCCTCCGTCACTCACCTGCTATCTTCCCACTACGGTATCGATCATGCACCCCCGTGATGACCCGCGTTTGCAGCTACCAGGCGCGAGCCTGCTGCTTGACTTTGTGCTCACATCCCCTCATGCACAGTACTGCATGTACGGTACTCAATGCATCTGTGCTGAGTTTCCGTAAACGTTGTGTTATGGCCTGCAGCCGTTGGTGGAACACAGATCCAGCACAGCAACTGCCATGCTCAACTGCCATGCCGCTGGTAGCAGCGGTTCACACAAGCAAGCCAGTGAGGGGCAACAAACCCGTTCACGCCTCAACCAGGTTGGTCCCCGCAGCAGCAGGGATGTATCTCGGTCTGGCACCATTGTAACTTTGTGAACAAGCCGCTCTCTGTGTGGTACAGTGGCATCCCCATCCCCCCTGGTATGTTGTCAGATGCGGCATGCTGCACGCATGCCTGCCAGCCACACAAGCAGCTCAGAACGGTCAACAAAGTGATATGGGTCATGCACTCATGCATACCAAGCCTCCCACTTCAGGTGCATACCGGTTGGAAGCTGCCACGGACAGTGTGGAATGCGAACGGGCTAGTTAATGCCAGAAGGCACCACGGTAGGAGCCTTCCCTGCACTAGCTGGTGCCTGTAAGCTGGCAAAATGTGGTAGCATTGAAGCATTACATGTGTCGAATCAGCAGTCCTGGCTGACGCCTTTAAAGCAATCTGTTCGCATCCTGCTCTCTGTGCGCTTCTGCTGCTAAATCAGCTGCATGCCTGGCCACTGCCACACATACAAACATGGCAACACTCCGCTACCTGACATGCTGCTCTGCTTGACACATCGCATCACCAGGTTACACAACGCAGCCAGCAGCACTCCGACCACAGCGGCGTGTCGTTACAGCAGCCAGAGCCATCTCATGTGGGTCAGGATCATACGCAGAGGCACGTGGCTTGTGGCGTGTATGCATGAACACACACGCTCACGCACGCCCCTTACGCGAACGCATATGCACAATGGGGGATGGCCCCCACAAGAATCACACTGCATGGCCCCACAGGTGCTTTTCCTGACACACGCTCACCAGGCTCACTGAATCGCTCAGCAATTCATTGCCAGTGCATGCACCATTGCCAGCAGGTGCTGCATGATGCACCGTGTGCGGTTGGAGAATGCTTGCGTGCTGTCGCCGAGCAAGAAGCATGCAATCAGAATGCATGCACGTGACTGGGCCGCAGGTCGCCGTACAGCCGCAGAGCGCGCGCTGGATCCCCTCGACCGCAGGCGGTGCTGGTTGGTGTTGAATAAATCGCCCATGCCAGCCAAGGAAGCAGGAAGGCCCAATGAAGTCAAATCACGAATTGAATGATGAATGCAAAATGGGACAGGCCAAGGGAATAGAGCGAATCAATATTGGCCAGTCGGATGAAGCACGTACTAGCATCGTGGGTGGCGCCGAGAGGATCGCAGCGTTTACGATTGTCACATGCTGGCCAACGCCTTGCATCTTGCGTGACATTACTGGTATGTGTGCAGATCACGTCACAACGCTTGGCGCGTCACATGCCAAGCAGCAGCAGGCGCCACCATGGCGCACTGCCGGCATCTGCATGCCTGCCGACACCACTCGGTCGCTGACAGTGCTGCAGACTGCTACTGGCACACACCGCTGCTGCCGCCGCAGCCGCTGCCCCGTCACGAGTGACTGCGGCCCGCTGCTGCTCAGGCTGTTGCTGCTCCTGAGTCAAAGGCTTGTGCTGCGTGCCTTGATCCCCCACCTGCTGCTGCCTGTCATGGGTGGGTGCATGTGGAGCGTGACGATCAGCGAGGCGCTCAGCATTGCGTGTGTTGCCGCAGCTGATGCTTGGGCTGCCCGCAGGACCTCTCAATACCCCGTGCCCAAAATGCCACAGCGAGTCCATGCACTGCAGCACCTCAGGCTGCAGCCCCTGCTGCTGCCACCTGCTGGGGCTAGCAGCACCGCTAGCGCTGCTGCCGTCCCATGCGCTCCCGTCCTGCTCGTCGCTGTGTGTTGGGGTGCCGCATTGCGAGGAGGAGGCGCTGGCGCCGTCGCCATCGCCGGCGCCGCTGCCCTTGCGGGGAAGATGCAGCTTGCCCTCGTCCCCTCCTGGACCCTCCTGCTGGGGCACCGAGCAGCTGGCGCATGCGGCTGCAGGCACGCCCGCGTCCTGGCCGGCCGCAACGGATGCAGCTCCAGCAGCGGGCAGCTCATCGATGGGTTGTGCACCGCTCTTGCTGCTGCTGCTCGCTGGACAGCTGGGTGGCCGTGCCCCTTCAGCCTCTGGCTGCATGAACTTGACGTGCGGCATGACCGAGGGCTTGGCCTTGCGCCACAGGGCCATGAAGGGCCGCTCAAAGCGGCCAGCCAGCCGCGCTGCGAGCGCTGCTGCGCCGGGGCGCTGCTGCGGGTCGGGGCGGGCGCACTCGCGGATAACGGTGGCGAGGAAGCACGTGTCAGCGTCGCGCGGAAGCTGCTCACGCATGTAGTCCGACATGTGCCTCGCCTGAGCGCCCGGATCCTGCCGCAGGTAGCTCACGTATTTGTCCCACTTGGCGTCATCGACCGCGCGCTTGCTGGCTGGCTGCGACCGCTGCAGCAGCTGCGCCTTGAGCGCGGCCAACTCTGCCCGGTAGTCCGCCGGCATCGTGTGCAGCTGCTGCGAGAGGAACTGGAAGAGGGACACACCAGCGCCATAGACGTCGTTGGCGCCAGAGCGCACGATCGCCGTGTGTTGCGCGTCCAGCACCTGCTGCTGCTGCTGCTGGTCGTTGTTGTCCTGGCAGGCGTTGCGCTGCTCGCTGAGGCAGATGAGCGCAGGGTCCACATAGCCGCGCGTGCCCAGCGTGCGCGCCTTGAGGACCTGCTGCCCGGCGTCTGGCCCCGTGTAGACCGAGATGTCAAAGTCGCATATCTGCAAGGCACACGCACGCACGCAGCGTTTGGGCATGCACAAGCCATCAGGCGACCAAGCACGGCGACAGCAAACGCTGCGACGAGGTACGTGCACCTATACACGCCCTGGTCATGACATGTGGGCATGGTGGAAGCAGGGGTGGCATGTGCGGCAGTGCTGCCAGGCTTTCATTCACAAGCACTGGCACCAGGTGGTGCAGGGAAGGCTCCCACCCTGCTGCAAGTTACACCCCCACGTGCTGCAATCCACCGAACCCGCCAACAAAACTGCCAATTGCGTGCACACCTTGACGACTGGGCCACGCTCGGCGTCAAGCGTAAGCAGAAGTTGGTCCACCTTCATGTCGCAGTGCGTGACGTGCGCGGCGTGCATCGCCGCCAGGCCGCGGAAAAGCTGGCACGCCATAAAGCCCAGCGTAGTGACGTGCTCGCTCCAGGCCGCCTTGTCGCCAGTGCACACATTCTTCTCATCACGGAAAAGCCTGCTCCCAGAAACAGAGCGGAGAGAGTGTATCAGTTTTGTGCAAGTTGCAGCTACGTCAAGGACTGAAATGCTATAGTTGGCAGGCACCAAGGCACGCTTCCTGCCAGGAGGACCTCAGCACCTGCCACAAGGCGAACAACTACGTCGCACAGTGGCAGCAACCAACAGCAGTGCCAACACCCAACAGCAGTGCGGATTGTACTGGTGGGCTTGGTGCGTTTCGTGGTGTGTCGCTCGCTCACCCAAATAGATCGCTCAGCGTTGAAGGTACGACCTCCATAACGGTCCCAAGGCAGACGGTATCCTGGTCTGCATCAGGCATCAAGTCCTTATCTGGTGGCTCCATGACAAGTCCGAAGCTTCTGACGAGGTTGTCATGGTGCGGCAATCGCTTCACCAGCTGGCCCTCGTGAAGGCTGTCGTCGCTCTGTATTTGCAGGTCATCCCAGGCACCTTCCGTGTGCAAGTCACAGTCTTCCATATCTTTGCGGGACGCCTGTACACAGCAGACATGGGAAACGGGGCTGAAGTGGGGGCTGCGTTTCAGTTAGAGCTGAAGCTGCCAGCGTTGAACGTGACAAACAGCAGTCGCCACTGCAAACACGGTGCAACTAGACGTGCAAGCACGTCAACGGCAGCGGGCACTGCAAGCACAATTTAGTCGAACCCCACTTACTATGCCTGCAGCCCATTCAAAGAAAACCATTTGTATACAGCCGTATTTGACAGCGGCCGTATGCCAGAAGTTGTCAGCGGCATGAATTTGGACAGCGTCAATCAAATGGTTGCTTCGTCCGAAGCACACGCGGCGCGAGGGCCGACGCAGGCCCTTCCCAATCTGCAGAACGCCGTCTGGGAGGACACACTTGGGCTGAAAGGTTGATGGCACCTCCTCATCTTTGAATGCTCCCAGCAGGGCCCGAGCCAGGCCAGCACCTGGCTGACGCTTGGCAGCAGGGCCTGCTGTCTGCCCGCCTGACGAGTGGACCATGGGAAAGCCTGCAAACAGCGCAAAGCAAATAATAGGCAGAGACACGGGTTCAATGTTGTCGGTGGTATGGATATCAATTGCGAGGTGAGGGGTTGACCCAGTCAGCACTGGTCCCAACACGCAAACCGCAACACAAACAGCAGCCGAAAGGTGCCACGGCAAGGGATGGCACGTTACACTTGCCTTACTTGCTGCTGGTGTCCGCGTTCGATGCGTTGTGCTTTGGCCGTTGAGCGTTTTCACAAAGCTTGCGACAACTGCTGTGCTAATAATGACTGGGTTGGAGACCGCAACAGGGTCACGGGAGAGAGTGCACACGGTTCTGTAAGGCAGGGCCTGGTAAGGTGTCACACCCTCAGCCAGTTCTAATGTTACTGTGATCTGTGTTCTGTCAGACTGTCGTACCGCCTTGCACTGCCTGGCATCTGCCTTCAAACGGCATGCGTGACAGTCACCAGCAACACAACAAGGACATTGTTTGCAGCTTCCTGCAGCGCGCTACAATCTAATTACTTCACCTCACCTCTTCAGGGCTGTGTCACCGCAAGACGCGCGCCTGGCACACTGGCGCAGCGTTACTACCCACGTGGCGAGTCTGCGCGCATCAGGATGTGTGGTGATGCAGGCTGGTCTGAATACGCAAGTGAGTGCGTAGGTCTGTTATTGAGAATTTAGCGAGGAAATCTAGTAAGCAGGTATCGCTGCTGGCAATGTTGTCCAAGGTGATTTGCTGACGAAGTGGGTGACATGAATCGCCGCCAGCACCAGCAGGCCAGCAACGCCTTTTGCCTTGCAGGGCGCTTGTGCTAATCCTTTGCTGGCTTCTGGCTTGCCCTAGGCCACAAGCGTTCTTGGGAGAGCTACCAGGCAGGTGAGCTTTGATGCCCTGTTGTTCAAGCGGAGCATGTCTGTGTGCAGCAGGCGCCCAGGCGTGTTGGGCGTGACAGTTAGCAAATAAACTCTTGAGGTGAAACAAACAAGGACGTGTGGATGTACTTTGTGGAACGCGATGACCAACATGCCTTGCGCTGTGACTGCAAACAGGGGTGAGTGGCTGCTGTGTGCGTCTGTGCTCAGGCTGTGGGTACTGTGGGTGCGCGCACACGCTGTGCAGGTTGCTTGCCCGCTAGCCAGCAGCCACCATGAAGGCAGCACGCTTGCTGATGCGCCAGCAACAGGCGTACAGCTTTCGCCTTGAAAACGGAGGTAGGTCCATGTGAGCGACAGCCAGCACGCAGGAGCTGGCAGGAGTACAAGCTGACAATCATAAGCTCAAACGGGGCATATGCATACATGCAGCAAGTCTGGAGGGGACGTGTTTTCAAGAGTGGTGCGCCACACGCCCCACCTACTCCCCAAATCTGATCTCGCTCGCACCACGAGCAGCCAGCAGCGCAGTGATGTTCACGGTACTCGTAGGTCCGCTGTCAGGTCGTTAATGAAAGGCCATCCTGTCCTTGTTCTTCAACCCTGCTTGAATTTCAGACGCTGAGGTGCTAGAGGAGGTGAAGGCGAAGTTGGCCGAGCTGCAGGACCAGCGCGACACCGCCCTGCAGGAGGCCAGCAACGTCCAGGGGGTGCTCAGTGTGCTGACGGCAGCGCCCGGCTCGAACCGCCGCGACCTTGTCATCCAGGCTGCGCGGACACAGCTTGCTAAGGAAGAGCGTGCTGCTGCTGACTTGCTGGTCAAGCTCAACCGGCTGCAGGCATGCCTGCCGCGCCCCAAGCAGACGGCAGCCTCAGCACAAGACCTCAACGGCGCTAATGCTGCTGCTGGTGGGTGGGTGTGCATATTTAAGGCGATTGGCACTTGGTTCATGGCAGTGGAGTATGACAGGCAGCCTGAGGCAGGCATGCGATTGTGCGCACTGCACGATGTCCCGCTTGATCGCATGCTGATATCTATCATGGTGCATGAGTGCTGCCTGTGCTGACAGGGAGGATTACCCACATTGTAAACGTGGTTTCATGAACTTGTATGATGCCCACCAATGCCATCCTCGTGCAGAATTGTCACAACCATGCGCATGCAGCAAACGGCAGGCCTGTGGCGTGCAGTGCGCACACCGTTTATTCCTGTATGTGCGCGCTGCCATCCTGATGGTTGCAGATGCACTTGGAACGCGACCGCCAGCCAGCAGCAACAGCAGGCGTGATCAGCTCACGCTGCATTTGGATGTGGTCGCCAACGTCAAGAACGTGCACGAGGCTGACCATGCCACCGACAAAGGTGCGGTCATGAAGCCCAACAGCCCCTGCCGTGGTGCTTCACCCATCATCACTGCCGCCGCCGCTGGCTAGGCCGCCACTACGGGTAATGACTTGGCCTTGAGTAACGACACAGCCAGGCCACCGCGGATGAGGTTGGTAATGTCACCGAACGCGCCCCGCCAGCCTGCGGTGCAGCGTAAGGACAACTGCTATGGCCGGCATTATTCCTGGCAGCTTGACGACGCGAGGCGCTCCCGGCTGGGCACGAAGTGGATAGGAGCAGCATGCCGTATGCAGGCTCAGCGGTGTGACATGCACCAATTTGCTTGACCTGTGATCCAGGGGCCAAGCGCAGCATTTGCTGCTGCATGGACGCATGTGCATGCATCAGTCGATTTGGGTCACTCCCCTCTCTGGACCTTATACAGCTACGTAAGCCATGTCGTTGCCTCTGCCTCTTCTCTCCTCACACACTGGCACACGTCTGCAGGCATGCAGTGCTCTGGGCTTGCCCACGATCATCATCCAGTACATCCACTACCGCGAGTCGAGGGCGGAACGTCTGCATTTGTGCTGGAATTGTGACAAGGACTAGCATTACGCAGTACCAGTGTTGTTAGTACAAGGAGAGGCCTGATGCCTCCTTCATTCACCTACTAATTTCACACTATGCACTATCGATCATGCACCCCCGTGATGACCCGCGTTTGCAGCTACCAGGCGCGAGCCTACGGCTTGACTGTCGTGCTGACATCCCCTCATGCATATTACTGCATGTACGGTACTCAATGCATCTGTGCTGAGTTTCCGTAAACGTTGTGTTATGGCCTGCAGCCGTTGGTGGAACACAGATCCAGCACAGCAACTGCCATGCTCAACTGCCCTGCCGCTGGTAGCAGCGGTTCACACAAGCACGCCAGTGAGGGGCAACAACCCCGTTCACGCCTCAACCAGGTTGGTCCCCGCAGCATCAGGGATGTACCTCAGTCTGGCACCATTGTAACTTTGTGAACAAGCCGCTCTCTGTGTGGTACAGTGGCATCCCCATTCCCCTTGGTATGTTGTCAGATGCGGCATGCTGCACGCATGCCTGCCAGCCACACAAGCAGCTCAGAACGGTCAACAAAGTGATATGGCCATATGGGTCATGCAAACCAAGCCTCCCACTTCAGATGCGTACCTGTGGGAAGCTGCCATGGGCAGTGTGGCATGTGCATGGGCTATTCAGTGCCGGAATGCACCACGGTAGGAGCCTTCCCTGCACTAGCTGGTGCCTGTAAGCTGGCAACATGTGGTAGCGTTGAAGCATTAAATGCGCCGAATCAGCAGTCCTGGCTGACGCTTTTCATTCATTCTGTTCGCATCCTGCTCTCTGTGCGCTTCTGCAAAGTGCCAAGTCAGCTGCATGCCTGGCCACCGCCATGCATACAAACATGGCAACACTATCCGCTACCTGACATACGTTACATGCCGCTCGGCGCGACACATCGCATCACCAGGCCACGCAACACAGCCAGCAGCACTCCGACCACAGCGGCGTGTCGTTACAGCAGCCAGCAGCTATCTCATGTGGGTCAGGATCATACGCAGAGGCACGTGGCTTGTGGGGTGCATGCACGAACACACACGCAGTGACACGCTCACGCACGCCCCTTACGCGAACGCATATGCACACTGGGGGATGGCCCCCACACGAATCACACTGCATGACCCGACCGGTGCTTTTCCTGACACACGCTCACCAGTCGCTATGACGCGCTCAGCAATCTGATGCCAGCCACATATGTATGGTGCCAGCAGGTGCTACATGATGCACCGTGTACGGTACGTAAATGCTGGCATGCAATCGTCAAGCAGGAAGCATACAATCAGACTGCATGCACGTGACGTGGCCGCAGGTTGCAGTACAGCCGCAGAGCGCGTGCTGCATCCCCTCGACCGCAAGCGGTGCTGGTTGGTGTTGAATAAATCGCCCATGCCAGCAAAGGAAGCAGGAGGGCCTGAAGAAGTCAAATCACGAATTGAATGGTGAATGCGAAATGGGATAGGCCAACAGAATAGAGTGAATCAATAGTGGCCAGTCGGATGAAGCAGGTGCAAGCAGTCTGAACGCTTGACAGGTGTTTTGCGGATTGTGTGTACACATCACAGCGGTTTTGCTTGTCGCGTGCTAGCCAACGCATTGCACATTGCGTGGAAAGTGTGTGTGCAAATCACGACGTCACCTCACTCAGCGCCTCACATGCCAAGCAGCAGCAGGCGCCACCAAGGCGCACCGCCGGCATCTGCACATCTGCTGGCACCAATCAGCCGCTGGGGCTGCATGCTGCCACTCGTATACACAGCTGCTGACGCCCTTGTCGCTGCCCCGTCACGAGTGGGAACCTCCGCGGCGACCTGAGCCGTGCCCCGCTGCTGCTCAGGCTGCTGCTGCCCCTGAGCCAAAAGCTTGTGCTGCGTGCCTTGCACCCCCACGTGCTGCTGCCTGCCAGGGGTGCGCATGTGTGGAGCATGACAATCAGCAAGGCGCTCAGCATCGCGTGTGCTGCCGCATTTAATGCTTGGGCTGCCTGCACAACCCCTCAAGGACGCGCACCCAAAGTGCCACAGCGAGTCCATGCACTGCAGCACCTCAGGCTGCCGCCCCTGCTGCTGCCATCTGCTGGGGCTAGCAGCCCCGCTAGCGCTGCCGCCATCCCAGGCGCTCCCGTCCTGCTCGTCGCTGCGTGATGGGCTGCCGCATTGCGAGGAGGATGTGTGGGATGCGGCACTGACGCCGTCGACGTCGCCGCTGCCGCTGCAGTTGCGGGGAAGGTGCAGCTTGCCCTCATCCCCTCCTGGACCCTCGTGCTGGGGCACCGAGCAGCTGATGCATGCTGCTGCAGGCAAGCCCGCGTCCTGGTTGGCTGCGGCAGATGCTGAACCAACAGCCAGCGGCTCATCCACGGGCTGTGCACCGCTGCTGCTGCTGCTGCTGCTGCTGCTGTTCGCCGGACAGCTGGGCGGCCGTGCCCCGTCGGCCTCTGGCTGCATGAACTTGACGTGCGGCATGACCGAGGGCTTGGCCTTGCGCCACAGGGCCATGAAGGGCCGCTCAAAGCGACCAGCCAGCCGTGCAGCCAGCGCTGCCGCGCCGGGGCGCTGCTGCGGGTCGGGGCGGGTGCACTCGCGAATGAGTGTGGCGAGGAAGCACGTGTCAGCGTCGCGCGGAAGCTGCTGTCGCATGTAGTCCGACATGTGCCTCGCCTGGGCGCCCGGGTCTTGCCGCAAGTAGCTCACGTATTTGTCCCACTTGGCGTCATCGACCGCGCGCTTGCTGGCCGGCTGCGACCGCTGCAGCAGCTGCGCCTTGAGCGCGGCCAACTCTGCCCGGTAGTCCGCTGGCATCGTGTGCAGCTGCTGCGTGAGGAACTGGAAGAGGGACACGCCGGCGCCGTACACGTCGTTGGCGCCCGAGCGCACGACCGCCGTGTGCTGCTCGTCCAGCTGCTGCTCCTGCTGCTGCTGGTCGTCCTCCCCACAGGTGTTGCGCTTCTCGCTGATGCAGATGAGTGCAGGGTCCACGTAGCCGCGCGTGCCCAGCGCCCGCGCCTTCAGGACCTGCTGCTCGGCGTCTGGCCCCGTGTAGACCGAGATGTCAAAGTCGCATATCTGCAAGGCACAACACACGCAGCGTTTGGCATGCACGGTTCATCAGGCGACCTTCATGGCGCCAGTCACACAGTCACAAGGTGCGTGCAGCCATTGAAGCCAAGGGTCATGACATGTGGGCAGGGTGGTGTGCCGATGCTGCCTAGCTTCAGCCAAGCACGGGCACCATAGTGGTCAGGGAGGCTTCTGGGTTCGTACGAGCACAGTCGTGCAGGAAGGCTCCACCCATACCACCAAACAAAACTGCCAATGCGTGCGCACCTTGACGACTGGGCCACGCTCGGCGTCAAGCGTAAGCAGAAGCTGGTCCACCTTCATATCACAGTGTGTGACTTGTGCGGCGTGCATCGCTGCCAGGCCGCGGAAAAGCTGGCACGCCATGAAGCCCAGCGTAGTGACGTGCTCGCTCCAGGCCGCCTTGCCTCCAGTGCACACGTTCTTCCCATCACGGAAGAGCCTGCTCCCAGACACAGAGTGGGAGAAGAGAGTATATCAGTTTTGTGCAAGTTGCAGCGACGCAAAGGACTGAAATGTTGAAGTCGGCCAGCAGCAAGGCAGGCTTCTGCCAGGAGCACCTCAGCTCCTGCCACAAAGCTAATATATACGTTGCATATGGCCGCAAGTTCAATCACTCAACAGCAGTTCGTTATGATGGGTGGTGGGCTCGTGTGCGCTACCCAATAGTGCATCACTCACCCAAACAGCTCGCTCAGCGTTGAAGGCACAACCTCCATAACGGTCCCAAGGCAGACGGTATCCTGGTCTGCGTCCGGCATGAAGTCCTTTGCTGTTGGCTCCATGACGTGTCCGAAGGTTCTGACCAGGTTGTCGTGGAGCGGCAATCGCTTCACAAGCCGGCCCTCGTGAAGGCTGTTATCGCTCTGAATTTTCAGGTTGTCCCAGGCGCCTTCCAAGTGCAAGTCACAGTCTTCCATTTCTTTGCGGGACGCCTGTACACAGGAGGAACAGGTTCGCAGGGTTTCAGGGACGGCAGGTCAGTCGTCAGCCGCCCACAACCGGCAGCTTTAAACATATGTTACTGAAGTCACCACCAAAGTTTCAACGTGGCAAACAGCAGTCACCACTGCCGACACGGTGCAAGTAAGTGTGCAAGTCAACGGCGTTGCAAGCGATTGTCGGCAGTGGGCATTCCAAGCACGTCCAACCCCACTTACTGTGCCTGCAGCCCAGTCAAGGAAGCAGTATTGTACACCGCCGTATTTCACAGCAGCCATATGCCAGAAGTTGTCAATAGCGCATATCAAAATTCCGTCAATGAAGTGGTTACTGTGTCCGAAGCCCACAAGGCGCGAGGGCCGACGCAGGTCCTTCCCAATCTGCAGAACACCGTCTGGGAGGATACAGTTAGGCTGAAAGGTTGATGGCACCTCCACATCTTGGAATGCTCCCAGCAGGGCACGAGCCAGGCCAGCACCAGGCTGCTGACGCTTGGCAGCAGGGCCTGCTGCCTCCCCGCCTGACGAGTGCACCATGGGCAAGCCTGCAAACAGCGCACAGCAGGTTGTAGAAAGAAATGAGTGTCAGTGATGGTGTCATGGATATCAGCAGCAGGGCTTGGGGAGTTGACCCAGTCAGCACTGGTCAGAGATGCAAAACCGCAACACCAGCAGCAAAAGGTCAAGACACACTCATGTTAACTTACTTGTTGCCATCGTGTGAGTTTGTTGCACTGTGGTTTGGCCCTTGAGTGAGTCCACAATCAGAGGAGCGCTGGCTTGCTGCAGAGTCGCTGGTTGCAGGCCCCAACAGGGTCACGTACTCACGTGTGAGCGTGTGCATGCACGGTCGTGGAAGCAGAACCTAACATAAGGTGTCAGCCACAGCCAGGTCTGGTGTTATAATGCCAATCTTGTGTTCCGTAATCGTACTTGTGCTCCGTAAACGTTCATACCGCCTTGGACTGCCTTGCATCCAGCTTGCATCTACCTTCAAACTGCATGCGTGACAGTCACCAGCCACTCAACACGACTACATGACCTGCAACACGGCATGGGTTGGTACTTCTCTTCACCTCGTCATTGCGCAGGGAACACCTGTACAGAGGGTTGTCACCGCAAGTCGCGCGCGCCTGGCACAGTGGCGCAGCGCCATAATCAACGTGGCGCGCCTCGTGACCTGTGGTGAAGCAGTCTGCTTGGGTGAAACTGACATGTCTTCTGTTCAGACGCACACATAGCCAAGTGCTAGGATGCAGCATCTCTGCTGGCAATCAGCCTCACCTGGTGCCTGCTGGCTAGCTGATTGCTGACGAGGCCGATGCCACCAGCACCACTGTGTCAGCAGGCACAACACAGCCCTCGTTTGCTTTTTGCATGCAGGTTGCTTGTGGACGCCCTTGACTGGCATCTGGCCTGCCCCAAACCACAACGGGAGCTACAGTCAGGTGAGCCTTGATGCCCTGCTGTGCCATGGTGGACCAGGCATGTGTGACGTAACAGTTAGCGACCAATCTGAGGCGGATAAAGCCAAACACGTGGTTATGTACAGGTTCATCCTGCTGGCCAAAACTCGTAGCGCGTGCCTTGCGCTCATGCCATGTGCACACGCTGCTGCGTGGTTGCCTTGCGCTCATGCCATGTGCACACGCTGTGCAGGTTGCTGGCCCGGTAGCCAGCAGCCACCATGAAGGCAGCACGTGTGCTGATGCGCCAGCAACAGGCGTACATCCTCCGCCTTGAAAGCGGAGGTAGGTCCATGTGAGCGACAGCCAGCATGCACGCAGTTGTACAAGCTGACTGCCGTGCTGGGAGTCATCAGCAGTGTGCTCAAACGGGTGACATGCGCACATACAGCCAACCTGGAGTGGACGTTTTTGAGTGGTGTGCACGCCAAGCACGTGCCCCACCTACCCCTAACCTCACCTCGCACCATCAGTGGCAGGCAGTGATGTGAATGGCAACAGTTGCGCTGTCGTCACCAGCTTTTCTGAAAGGCCTTTCTGTCCAAACTCACTTGCTGCATGAATTTCAGACCCTGAGGTGCTGAAGGAGGTGAAGGCGAAGTTGGCGGAGCTGCAGGTCAAGCGCGACACCGCCCTGCAGGAAGCCAGCCAGGTCAGGGGGCTGCTCAGTGGGCTGGCGGCAGTGCCCAGCTCGAACCGCCGCCAACGTCTCATTGAGGCTGCGCGTACAATGCTTGCTAAGGACGAGCGTGCTGCTGCTGACTTGCTGGTCAAGCTCTACCGGCTGCAGGCATGCCTGCCGCGCCCCAAGCAGACGCTGAGCGGGGCAGCTGTGGCATGTCCAGCGGCAGCCTCAGCACCAGCACTCACCGGCGCTACTACTGCTGCTGGTGGGTGGGTGTGCATATTGTGATATTGAAGGCGATTGGCATTTGGGTCGTTGAGCAGCTGGACATGGCATGCGTGAGGTGTGCACAGCTGACGCAGCATGCCACATGCAGGCTGCTGCAGGTACCCTGCCAGTGCATGCACATGCTGAGGCAGCAACGATTGTGTTTTCGCCATGTGGGTCACACCAGTAGGTTGTCTGAGGCAAACCCACCCATCCTTTGTACGCGATTGTCACAGCCATGCTGTACAGCAATCGGCATGCGTGTGGCACACTGACTGCACACTGGTCCTGTGGTGCCATCACGGTGGTTTCAGATGCGCGAAGCATGCGACCGACAGCCAGCAGCAACAGCAACCTGGACCCTGATCAGCAGCTCATGCAGCAGTTGGCTGTGGTCGGCAACGGCGCTGGCAATGTTGAGGATTTACACGATGCTGATCGAAGCAGAGACCACGCCACCGGCAAAGATGGGGTCGTTAAGCCCAACAGCGCCAACCGTGCTGCTGTGCCTATCACTGCCACCGGCGCTGGCCAGTCAGGCACCAACACCCAGGCCGCCACCACCAACACCAATGACTTAGCGCGTACATACGATACTGCCAGCAGGCCGCCGCGGATGCTGCCAATAATGTCGCCAAATGCACCCCGCCAGCCTGCGGTGCAGGATGCGTTCAAGTGCGATGGCCGGCATTGCTGGCAGCTGGACAGTGCGAGGCGCTCCCGGCTGGGCACACGTTAGATAGGCATTAAGATGCCGAATGCGGGCTCAGGTGTTGGACATGCGCAAATTTGCGTACACCGCGCTGTAGGAATAATGCAGGGGCAAAACGCAGTATTCTATGCTGAACGGATGCACATGCGTGCATCTGCCGATTTGGGTCAATCCCATCACCCGCAACTTAAGGGCTTGTTTCCACTGAGGTTCAGACCTGGGTTTCAGACCTGGGTCTGAACCAACACCTGTTTCCATCGGAAGTGTTCCCTGAGTCAACCGCATCGTTGCCTCCGGCCCAACTCTCGTAGCCCACTGGCACACGCCTTGCCAGCACGCAGTGTGTTAAGCTTGCGTGCGACCGTCATCCAGTACTGCAAGCCGAGCGCCGATGTCATTACGCAGCTCAACACTGGTGCCCTTGCACCAGAGTCACGTCTCCAGTGCTGTGGCCACTCCAACAGCGATGGCGCCGTGCCACACTACTGCATGCATTCCTCCTGCTGATCGGCATGCACGGTGCGCGGATGAGAGTGCGCCAGTATTGTCAGTACAACGGGAGGTTTGATACTTTGGTGCCTCCTTACTTAACTTCTCTATCAATTTCCCGCTGCCATGCACCTGCGCGAGCCATGCTTGCAGCAACCACGCAAGGGCCTACGGCTTGACTGCTTTGTGCTCTCAGCCCCGCATGCATTTGCATGCTGTACCTGTATGAGGGTTTTGTGAGTATTGTGTCATGACTGTGCAGTGCAGCTTTGCCTGCCAGCATGGTAAGCGCCATGCTGAACTGGCCTGCCACTGGTGGTAGCGTTCATGCTAGCGGCCTGACCTCCCCATGCCATCGCCGGGCCCGAGACCCGTGCTTACGACCAACCAATCAAGGCTTGGTTACAGCAGCACGGAGGTGTGCACCTACCTCAACGCGCTGGCGGCATTGTAAGTTTATGATAGGCAATCATCCTTGAAAAAGCTATTAACTGTCTGTCAGCTGGCGCCCCCATTCCCTATACCCCATTCCCCACCGCTGCACCGCAAATCCACAATTCACGCCACACAGCAAAGCCAAGTGCCTGGTGATCTGGGTCATGCAGACACAGTCTTCCCGTTCAGGTGCATATTTAGCTGCCACAAACTGTGAGGACTGTGGACTGTGGGCTGGTCTGCAGTGCCAGCATGACACACCAGTGACAGCGCTCCAACACGGACAACCAATTTCATGAAATGTGCGTTGCAGTCAAATGCACGAGTGGGTTGCTGGTCCCTGCGCTGGCCAGATGAAGTTCCGGCGCATGAGCGCGGCTGTACTGGGGGCACATGCTGCGCTGGGGAACACCTGCTGCTGGTGGTAAACCTGAACTGAATCACTGATATCAGCATGAGGCGCGTCAACAGTGCTGTGCACAACAAAGCAACCTGTGTGCCGTTCTGCATGCAGAGTGGATGGAGGCGAGGCCTGTTTTGTATGATGGTTTCGATGTTAAACTGTCAGTTAGCGTTGCAGTGCTCGACCAGCATGTCTTGCATGTTCGCCAGCGATCCACAGGGGCAAGGTCGCACCCAGCAGCGCACGTGCTTGGCGGCGTCACACGCGTGGCAACGTCCGGTGCCACAAAACATGGATATGTGGTCGTCCGGCGTCGCGTAGCAGCCAAGCATGGATCTGAAGCACGATTGCGGCGATACTTTTGAGTCTTGGGCTGGGCCCATGCGTTTTGCCACGAGAGCCAGAATCCTGCAGGGCCCAAAGACTGACATTTTGCCTTCCCCCCTCCTGGAGCAACGCATGGAATTTGGAAAAAAAGCTCGTTTGGAGCAACTCAAAGGTTGGGGTCGTGCGCCTGCCTCGCCCTCTTCGGCAGCCGATTTACCGGTCCCCCAAGTTGCAAGATGGCACCCAAGAAGGCCGCCAAGGCGGAAGCGACGACGGAGAACGTGACCCAGCTGGGCCCTGCCACTAGGGAGGGCGAGCTGGTGTTCGGCGTTGCTCACATCTTCGCTAGCTTCAATGACACCTTCGTGCACGTCACCGATCTCTCAGGCAGGGAGACGATTTCCCGCGTGACCGGCGGCATGAAGGTCAAGGCCGACCGCGATGAGTCCAGTCCCTACGCAGCCATGTTGGCTGCCCAGGACGTGGCTCAGAAGTGCAAGGTGAGAAGTGGATTTTAGACCTAAAGCACCTGCTGAAGAGGCATAGCACAGACCATCTGCTTTGGAGGGGCAGCAGCAGTTGCTCGAGGCGGCGGTGCCATTCCGGCGGCAAGTCACCGCGCAAACACAGCGCAATTTGGCAGCTCAGCCCAGAAACCAGCCCTGGAGAACGGACACTTACTACTCAGGGATGACCCTGTCAGCTATGGCACCTGCGGCAGTCCTGCAGTGCCATGCTTGCCGGACAGAACGGTGTTGAGCTGCATCGCCGAAACGTTGCCGACATTGGTGCAGCGCCTCCGGTGCCCAGTGGCTGGGCAGGCTGCATGCAGCAACTAATTTGCAGCTGGCAAGCTGGAGCTTGGCATGCACGCGCGCCGCTTGCGGAACTTTTGGCGGCTGCTTCCGGCACAAGCGCAGCACGGCCTATTGAGAGCTGGCAGCACCAGCCTGCGACAACTACACTTTTCTCAGCACGGTTTCAGCTTGGGTGCCCCAAGCCGCGCTAACTCAGCCGCACAGAACGGGCCCAGGGTGACACCTGAGTGACGTGCGCAGAACCGTGCGGTCCAAGTAGAGCAAGGTGCTCTTACTACAATCCATCCGCTGAGCTCATTCCATATGCACTGCTTGTACCACTTTCAGGAGCTGGGCATCAACGCCCTGCACATCAAGCTGCGTGCCACTGGCGGCAACAGGACCAAGACCCCTGGCCCTGGTGCCCAGTCAGCTCTGCGTGCCCTGGCACGTGCTGGCATGAAGATCGGTCGCATTGGTGAGTTTTGTGCAGCGAAGCACCAACGCGTCAGCCGACTTGCTTGCCTCTCGACCTACGTGCCTTGCTGCAGTCGGTGTCATCCTCTTGCGTTGCTGGCTTCTATGGTTGAGACTCTGTTTCCTGCCTCTGATTTGTTCAACTGCACGTCTGTGCCTTGCTGCTTGCAGAGGATGTGACTCCCATCCCTACCGACAGCACCCGCAGAAAGGGTGGTCGCCGTGGTCGCCGTTTGTAGGCCGCAGCAGCTGCAGCTGCAGCAGCAGCAGCAGCAGCAGTGTCTGTCATGGTGGTGTGTTTGGGACTGCAGCAGCTTTTGGTGGTTGCAGCGCCAGGAGACAAGGTTGGCGTGGACATCAACCTGTAAGCGGTATTCCTCCTGCTCTCACTGGAGTCCGGCCTCGTGTGTACTGCGTCGTTTCGGTGCTGCTCTGCATGTAGCACACAGCTGTTCTACAGCATTCCTCTGAGCCAGGCTGATCAGGCGCAGCATTCAGCACAGCAGGCTCACAGTGTCTGGGCAGGTGAACAGCAGCAAACAACGTAACAGGCAGCGGATGTCATTGTGGTCGCAGGTCGCAGCCCCAAGGGGAGTACTGAGCATGCTCATGGACTGCAGCTTTCAGTACAGCTGGTGTCATCGGATAAGGGACTGCGCCAGTGAGGCGTTACAGATTGCACCACCGCAGTCGCGTGTGTGGGTGTGGGTATGGTGACCGACAAATGCTCTGCGCGCACGTAGCGACGCGTTGGTGCCTCGCCAGAGAGGATGTGGGGAAATGGCAGCCAATGTGCAACAGCTGCGCAGGTGCATGCAGGAAGCATTGGCATGATGCAGGCAGGTGCTGGCATGGGTGATCATCGACCGCGCCTGCAGTATGCGCAAGGTTGACAATGCAAGCCATCTGGCATGATGCAGGTGGCATGCGCGCGAGCTGCATGGCATGCACAAGTTGCGGCAGATTGTGACCGAGCATGGGGTTTCGCATGGCTGTTCTACAGCACATGCAGTCACTGCTCAGACAAAGGCCTGCGGCCAGAACGTGTCAACGACAGCAGACGAGAATCCAGCAGCATGGTGACAACCCCATGGCAGGGGAAGGCGTCGAGTGAATTGAAGGCTTGAATCGTGATTCAACCAAGCCATAGGCCCACACGAGCATGTGTGGCCAACCCCAAGCAAGTTTATGTCGGCAAATGCTCAACGTCAAGAACCAATACAAATACATACTGACAGGTACACACAGCAAGCGTGCAGCTAGGTGGTGTTCAGGCGATTTCACCAAGTGTGTGACGACGTACTTTGGCAGCAGCACTGCTGTTGTTAATGCTGCTCAGAGTTTGGAAAAAATCAAGGACCAGCAGGACAAGGTAAAGATGCCAGGTAGTCTAGGTCCCATTTGAGACAAGCATGCACACCCTGCAGAGGCGTGTACGATGATATGGAAGCGAGGGTGGTGGTTGCGGTGCGGTGCGGTGCACGTTGCAGGCGGCCGCGGGCAGCGGTGAGGCAGGATTTGCACAGTTATGCCAAGGCCCAGCGATAAGTTTTAGTACAGTATACTACATGCCAAGTCCTAAGCATGCTAGGGGTGCAGAGCTAGCTGACTGATTGGCAGGGAGGTGGGTGTGCGCATGCACTAGCAGGCGAAGCAACAGTACAGCAACCGGCAGTTGACCAACGAGGGGAAAGGGGAAGGGGATGCGGCACCAGCATGGGCTGCCCAGGCGACCAACATTGGCATTCGATTGGGACATGGAGCGAAGAATGCGACTTGCATCGGCAAGCAGGCCACCCATACACAACGGCGAGGAGGGGGGGATGCATGCCGGCATGCCGCCCGGGGAGGAATGTAAACATGCGCGTGCAAGCTGCGTGCGTGCGTGTGCGAAAGCATAAGAGTACGGCACGTGGGGGAAAGATCAAGATGCACATGGCTGCATTTGGGATGCAGGTGGAGCTACAGGGGCACAATAAACGGTCCAATCGCGTTCACGCTTACATGTGTCCTTGTAGTGGATGCATTCCGGGCTCCTTCCGGGCTGCATTCATCAGCAAATCAAGGCAGTTAGGAAGCGGAGGTGATCTCAAGCAGCATCTACCGCATACAGCACATCAATCCTCCCATGCCCCCTCCATACGCCTATGCCATGAGCCACATCGCTGCGCTATCTCCAACCACAGCGGACAATGGCATCTTTACTGCATGGTCGGCAAACACTGCCAGGCAAAGTGGCCACCGGTTACAGGCCTGAGGGGATGCTACGATTAGCGATTAGGTTTAAGCAGCCAGCCTAGCGGCGTCCCGGCTGCCGCCCGCCTCCGCCGCCTCAGCCATCGCCACGTCGGTGTCATCCCCGCTGCCCGTCGCACCATCCACCTCCCCCTCATCAGACGATGCGTTGCCAGTGCCAACGCCCTCGCCGGCCTCCGCTTCCAGCGTGTCCGCGCCCCGGCCGGCCGCTGCAGCCTTCTTGGCGGCTGCGGCGGAAGAACGGGGCTGGGCAGGCACCCAGGGCGTACGCAGCACGGCGCGCTCTAGCCATGAGTAGCCCTCTTCGCATTGCTTGATGAAGGAGGAGACGTAGCGGTCCATGTGGGAGGTCACCTGGTGGATGTCACGCCCCATCTGGCCGCGGATCACCTGCGCACATCGCGCGGCGCGCACGAGCATGAGCTGGGCCGGGTTGACACGCATATTGGCACATGCATCCATGTATGCTGTAGGTGGAGTGCAGACATCGCCACGGGCATTTGGCATAGCATATCAACAGTATGCTGTCCTGAATGCTGTCTATGCGCATGGGCAAGTAGGCGCATGAATGACCATAGTGACATCGCTGCGGAGTCTCAGGTGTTCACGAGCCCATCATCCCGCCCCCCCCAGCCCCTTACAGGCCTCTTGATGGGTTACATACTCTGTTCGCGTTGCAAGGATTGGGAGCGGCAGAGGAGAAATTCACGGATGCAGCCAGGGTGCAGCCAGGATGCACCCGAGTGCATATGTGTTGCGTGGATGCACATCGTGCGTCTGTCCGTTGCCATTGCCGCTGCCCTCCTGCTATGTCATATGACTACAGCCGCAGCCTCCTCCTCCTCCTCCTCCTCCCCCGCTCACCTTGTCCACCACCCCCTGCGCCAGCTCCTCGCCGTTGCGCCACATCATCTCCGCCAGCTCGCGCCCCTTGAGGTCCAGCGCGTCAGCCAGGCTGGGGCCCAGGCCGGGGCGACCGCCTGCGCCAGCAGAAACACACACGGTGAGGTTCAATTGTTATTGTTGAGGCTGGTGGGGTTGCAGCCTGCCTTGGGTTGTAGGGTGGGGAGTTATACAGTTAGCTGTACAGCACGAAGGACTTGGGTAAGGGTAGTCCTTCATAAGGCATCCTGGCGAGGCAGTGTGCGCAGCATAGCAGATCTCGTTGCGCGGAAGCTCAAGACAAGGGCAAGCTGGTGGTGTATGTTCGGGGTGGTGACGGTGGTGGTGGCGGCGGCGGGACACAAGATTGGATGCACCTGACCCCCCTGCCTGGAACCATAACTACCGAGTAAAGCCTGGTGTGCTTGGAATGGGGTTGGGTCGTGAAACGGCAGTGCAGCACCAAGGTTGTGGTCAGAGAACAGCGGAACTGCATGTATGCAGGCTGCATGCCAAGCGCTTTGTAGTCCACCCCACCCCACCTGCCGTCCTCCTGGCGCCGTCCGCCTTGCCCTTGCTGGCCGCCTTCTTGCCGGTAGCGCCGGACGCGCGCGCCATGTTGTTGAGCCCCTGTGCACACACCCCGCAGCGTGCGTTACAGCACACACATGTACACACCAGCATACGATGCACTCTGAACCCTCTACGCTCAGCTCGCTTTCAGCAACAGCCTGGCCAACAGCCTGAGCAGCTCCAGCTTTATAAGCGAGGGACGTCCAGGGACGTCCAGGGACAGTAGCACTTCCGTATGCAGTTCATGGGCGCCACAGAGCTATGTGTGGTGGCGTACTGGTACATGAGCCCCTGGCCCAGGCATGGCCATGCAAATGCTGCGGTTGCGAGCGCTACTGCATTTGATGTAATCCATCAGCACACCCTCAACCACCTTTCCCCTCCACTCTTTTCTTCAAGCTGGCCCCGACTGCAGCATCCTGCCTGTCGGTATGCAGCTACCAAAACCATGAGGTTGCAAGTTGTCATGCTGCGCATGCAGCCACCATCCCTCCTCCGCGCATAATGAGCCCCATTCGCCCCTGCAACACCGCCATGTGCATTCATAGTGTGAGCTGACCGGGCCGCTACTCTCCTGCCCTGACGTGTGTGCACTGAAGGAGCATGCCTGTGATGCAAACTTGCTCTCTGCATGCACCCCTTGCATGCGGGTGCTGGCCCAGCGCGTGCCTCACCTGCCGCACGTGCTTGGTGATGTGGTCCGCCACCCGCAGGCGCTGCTCCGTCAGCTGCTGGCTCAGGCGCCGCAGGTTGGCGCTCGCGCGAATGCGCTGCTCCTGCGCCCACCACACCGCACCACAGTACAGCACAGTCAGCATGAAGGCTTAAGTACTGACAGACGCTCCCACTCGTGGTGTTTTGACAACACGCAAAGCACAAAGCAGGTGGCCCAGCAACGACTCGGTTGTAGTGGCGACGCAATACACATGCATGCTTGGCGTCGCTGGCCTTTCAGTGAACTACCAACTACCACACGTGCTGCAGATGGGATGGGTGCCACCCATGTACCAGCGGCCTGTCAGGCTGCGAGGCAACTGGACGTTTAAGTGAACTGGCCATGCTCTGCAGTCTCGGCGCCATGCGTCATGCTTCCTCATGTGCTTGCACACACCTTGACGAGGCTGATGCCCAGGTCGCGGCGCGTGTAGCCGCGGCTGAGGTTGCGCAGCACATACTCGTTGTAGTCCTGCACACAGCACACACACCAGGACCACAGCACACACAGCACAGTATACACAGCACACGGCACGCACACCACATGGCGGGCAGGCAGCCCAGAGTGCTGCGAGGGGCGCAGGCACGCACATTCTCATGGCTAAAGGCTAAAGGCTGCACGACGTCTTGCAGCACTGGCGCTGCAGCAACGCTTTGCATGCAAGAAGCATGTTCATTGTGAGCTTGCAGCCAACGCGGCCAGCGGCGTTGCCTGCATGCATGCTGAAGCTCAGGCCTGTCACATCACATGGGCGATACGTGCGGCTGTTTGCGGCTGCTGCGGGTGCTTGCTGCCGCGGGTGATGCATGCTTCCCAGCACCTTCCACACGAGTGCGCTGCTGAGTGCAGACAGCCCCGGGCTGCACTGGTTAGTGCCGAGGCCAGGCGGGCATGACCATTGCCCAGGCTTGGCAGTCGGGTGCGTTGATGGACCGAATGCTCCTGCTTCTGTGGCTCCCGCTGCTGCTGCCGCTGCTGCTGCTGTACTGTCGGTGGCTCGGTGCTGACGCACCGCCTGGCGCCCGGCGCTTGTGTTGCTGCTCCTGACCGGGAAGCCTCACTCGCTTGCTCCTGCTGCTGGGCCACACGCTCACCAGCCAGGCACCGGCACCAGGCCCCAGGCCACTGACACGGAAGCATGGCATCGGAACGCTGACTTGCATATCACTAAATCTCCATAAGCTAGCAAAGGCAGTCAGCCCAGCCGGAGAGGGCATGCTAGGGGTGTTGCCTCCAGCCGCCTGTGACTCTCTACTCTGACCGTCGGTCCCGATGTTGGGGGAGCATGAGTCGACATGCTCCTGATGCAACGTTATGCAAATTACATAATATCCTCCTCACCTTGAGGATACGCAGGATGAGGTCAGACGTGGACACGCCCTCAGTGCGCTGCGTGGCCTTGAAGCGCCCCGCACGCTTCACCTGCATACACCGTACGTCCACCGTGCACACCGGTGCATGCACAACAAGTTATGACAACGCCGCGTACCACACTGACCATGTGAGTCAGTTGCAGTGGCCCTCTTGAGGACCATGAACGCGCGTACAAGCGCATAATCGGGTGAGTGATGGCTTCGCAAACAGAAGGGCAGGTCAGAGCCAGGTTCCGCACGATGTGAGAGAGAGAGAGATTACATCACCCGGACCAGTATAGCCAGAGGCTCAGACCAGGATGTGGCTGCCCGCGCCACCTGAGCATCCGAATGCAGATGCGCACCCCAGCATGCAAACGCCTGATGGACACGGCTGCCGGCTCATGCATGCTTCCTACGTGCCGGCTCATGCATGCTTCCTACGGTTGAACTTCCAGCGCATTTCGACTGTTCATTGCACACAGCAACGCGCGGGGCCCATTCCACTCACAAAGCCGTAGACGTCGTCGCAGCTGCCAGAGGCGTCGGCATACGGCAGGTCGTCGTGCGCGACGTAGTCGATGTCGTGCTTTTCAAGGAACTCCATGTTAATCACCCAGGGGGCGTCGCGAACCACCTCGTCCACCCACCTGCGCACCGACAACAACCCCCAAGAAAGCGGTTAAGTTGGCTGCAGAGCGAGCAGCAGGCGCTCGCCAGGGCGCAAAGTGCCAAACAGTGCAGCTGCACATTTCGGCCTAGTATGCAAAGCATAGGGGACTGCTGGCGGTGCCCGTTTGTACTGAAGTAGAGCAGAGTGTTTGCCACGCCGCAGGGGGTGTCGCCGGCACAGCTTCTGAAGCCGTACCAAGCCCAAGAACCCTGCCCGTAAAGTTCACAAGCAACCCGTTGCTGCAGCAGCTGCTGGACATGTTACTGCAGCTGTGGCTGGATACAATAAACAGTCGATAGGCTAGTCACACACCAGCTGCGCCGACTGCAACCTGGAGGTGGGAAATCGATGCGCTGCCAATGCCAGCATCAACCTCAGACAGCACTTACGCGCAGTGCCGCAAAGACTCATACCGCTCATCCTCCGTCATGACAGTCTTGCCCTTGTACCGGTGTGTGACGGCGTCGTTGCAGACACCAACGATCAAGTAAGTGTGCGGAAACCTGCATGGAATGGCGTTAACGAACCCTCGCGAGCGCTGACACAGATATCTTTCCGTGTGGAGGTCGATGGACGCTGGTGAGTGTCAAAAGTAGCTAGTCAAGTCCTTGTCTACTATCGCCACCTTCTGCATGGCAGCCACCAACGCCCATCCGAAGCACGGCACCCGAACCAGGAGCATCGCCCACGGCTTCCCACGACACAAGGGCATGGCTGCAAGAGCTAAACAGGCTTTCCCCAGATGCTTACAGCTTCTTGGCCTGCTCCAGTGCACGAGCATGTCCAAAGTGGAACATGTCAAAAATACCTAAAAAACAAAACAGGCAGTGTGAGCCAGCATGTTAGCCATGTGACAAGGAAAGCACACACACATTCAGCAAATGCTCAATGGTGCAGCTGTCTAGTCGACAACACTGTGTTGTTACCCCAAGAGGTGAAGGGTGACCAGCAGCGCACGTGAATAAAGGGCGCTTGAGCCACTCACCGTCGGCATATACTCGAACCGGCCTGTTGGGGTCTGTCCCATCGTTTGCAACACGAGTTTTGCCGGCTGTGGGTGCTTGGCTGGTGGAGCAGCCTGCCTCATTTGGCTGCTGGATAGTGTGCTGGGTGATTGGGGCTGTCGGCTTGGCATTGTCCACACTACTACTTGGGTTGGTAGCAGCGTTCATTCCAGCTCCCGAAGCAGTTGCGGGCTCTTGCTGCGGGTGCTTACCCGCGCGCGTTCGTTTGGTCATCGAAACTGGTTCCAGTGGTTTCTAGGGCGCAAGGTAGAAGTTGGTAAAGGGCGACACCGTAGTGTCGCAGCGGCTTATCCTCTCAACAGGGCACGACTTTGCATGCGCGAATTGACGCGGTCATAGGTGTCAAGTCAAGCAGGTGCCAAAGTTCAATCTTGGCATCTTGAATTGCATTTCAGGAACTCTTTTTCCCCGAACCTGGGCTGCACCAAGCACCCAATACCCGGCACACAGTATTGTATCCAGTACCCATCTGCACCTTGTGCTTCCTGCTGTCTATTTATCTTGTGGTAGCTGCCGGCATATCTGCGCTGAGGTCCGTACCGAATGTACCAGCAAAGCAGCACGAGCTGCTGTAAGCATGCAACAGCGCATCGGTCACTGATATCCAGGCCCTTGCTTCCAGTTTCACCCCTGACAACCAGTCCCAGCAGCAGCGGTCGCGCTGGGCCAGTGCTGCTGCACAAGGCTGTCGCTGCTGGGCGCTGGACGCAGGCTGCTCGCTTGCAGCCAGCCCAGGCGCTTAGCTGTGACACCTTCTTTGAGGGAGGGCGGACAGCTGTCATCAACAGCTTTGATGACGCTGTGGACCTTTGGTCTTGTGTGCAACGTGCTGGGGCGCCCAAACCCGAAGCGGTATTACTCGACACGGAGCTCTTTGAGTCCATACTAGCACACCAGCTGTCTGTGGAGGTCGGCGTCCTGGCAGCTTGCCTTGTATTCGTCGTCTTTGTGGTTCGAGAGTGAGTTGCCGTACCCAGCTGAATCGTCGTGCGAAAGTTCCCATGCGCGTTTGCGTGCCGACCAACCTGTGTTGCCTTGCCACTGCCCACCTGACACAATCTGGCTATGTACAACAATACTTGTGCATGACTCTTGTCATTTCTGTTATGAATGGTCAGCTCCTGGCGCTCCCATACGGAACCGCACAAGATTGTCTCACCATACGGTCACGGTGTGCTCTGTGCAGGTGGTTCTGGCCTGCGACCACGTCAACTGGGCGGCACTGATGGCTTATGACAGCTTTTAATGTTTGAAGCTTTTTACATACCAAGGAGCTCGACCCCATGCCCCCCGCTTCGTAGGTGTCGTTTCAGCATGGGGTACTGCTGACATGATCCAGTGCCTGCTGGTTGTGCCCCCAGAGCAGGACAGGCACACTGACAGCCACCACTGGTGCATAAGTCATGCATGCGTCTTTAGCCACCCGCTTTCCCCACGCCTCTTCCCCCCAATATGGCATGCCCTCACCCCGCCATAATAGCACTGTTACACTCCGCCAAGAGTTCTCGACTGGGTGCTGCTGTTGCTTATGCTTTCCTGACGGGGGAACCTGCCCCCTCTCGCCTCCATGCAATCCTGAGGCATGAGCAGATGGCCATGCATCCAGGACCCGTACAATGCAAAGCAACCTTGCTGCAAAGCTTGGTGGAAATGGGGGCATGCCACCGTAGGCTCAACCTGCATTCGAATGGGTCAACCAGCCATGTGCATAAAAGCTATGACGCCTGTACTGCGCGAGTGCTCTCCTCATTTTCGCATCCTGCAGTGCAAACTACAGAATCCTACGGAACCAGGCCGTTTCCAACCGCATATGCCTACGCCCGCATTGCGCACGTGCCCTGGCCGACATTTTGCCATTCGTCTCTTGCCTAGCTCCGTATCATGCTTGCTCACAACGATGACGGCGGCGTGTCCATGCCTTCAGCCATCACACACTTAGCCGTATAGGCATGAGTAAGGCGCTCTTGGCTGCTAGGGGAGGCAGCGAAGAGTGTTTGAGCGTGCAGCTGCGCAAGCTTTATCCAGCATGCGTCTCGCTAAATGCGCCACTGTGCCATCGTAAGCAACTGATTTGACCACCTGAGCGTGCTGTTCCTGTGTTACAGAGGTCTTGGGCGTCATAGGCTTGGTGGTCAGGCTGTGGCACTGCTGCAGCCTGCCACTGCACATAACGTAGCCTGCTGGATTTCCCATTACAGATGCGTTTGGAGGCTGCAGACATACTTTGCACAAGGGTGTTTGACAACTTATGCTATTCCAGTATAACAGTATTGCAGCAGCCCCCCCAGGAAGTCGCTGAGTCGCTCCAGTTACGTGCGATGCTGCATCATGCAGCAACAACAGCCTGCCGCCTGCAGTGCACCTTGCACGCCACTCCCAACCCTATCGCACCGCGGCTCCCCACCCACCCACCCACCCCACCCCCCACACACACTCTCTCTCTCACGCACGGCACACGGGTGTGAATGACACAGAAGGGGCCTGGTCATCGCTGCCATCAAGGGAAGTGAAGGGACGTTCACCACGCTGGAGTGATAAGTCGACCAACAGCAGGTTTGCGCAACTAAACTCGAGCATGTCAGGCCGATGCAGCATGCACGCCAGCAAAACGCATGGGCGTACTGGACCAAGCCCTGCTCGCGTGGCGGCACGGGTGCGATAGGCTGAACGACGGATCAACGACACACACGCAGCGCCTCCCGTTGCTTTGGTACACTCCTCAGCGATGGTGTGAGAGCATGAGTGGCCGCAGTAGCACCAGACGCGCCACCGATGCTCAAGACAATGCGCCTTCATTTGATGCACAACAGGCAGTCGTTCGGCAGGTGTGCTGCCATGCCATGATGGCTCTGATCCAAGCCCCATGCCGCTATGCACATAGCTTCCAATCATGTTAGCAGCAAGCAACAGCAGGGTAAGGATATGGTCCATGCCTCTGATCAGGATCAGGCAGCTTTGCTAGTGCCCAAATGCAAGTGCCCAGCGACAAGCAAGTTGTCTAGTACATGCATACAGGGTGTAGCCAGCGCCAGCGCATTTTTGCCAAGTGCCTAGGCTTCTCCTCCCTATGAACAGTGCTTGTTCAAGGATCAGTACCAGGATAAGCGGTTCATATGTGGCTGGTGGCAACAAGGGGGCGGTCGGAGTTTGATTGCTGAGTCACCAAGTCAAGCGGATGGCAGTAGATGCTGAACTTAAGGCTAAGGCAGCAGCCCCTGATAACGTAACACGCGACGCTTTGATAGTCAAAGTCCTGCACCAAGCCCACACCCTGGCTTTGTCAATACAAAGGGCTTTCTGCTTTTGTGCCGAAATACAGTTGTGCCGAACGAACCAGGTGTTGCCGGCAGGTAGCCCTATGGCCGTAATGATCCATATGGTAAAACGAAATGCGTCGCACGCATGCTCGCTAGGCGTGCGCACAGCAACTTCCAGGTTGGGGACGATGTAGTACAGTCTCGGGAAAATTTTGAGACAACCCAAACAACCCTCTCTCTGTCCGCACACTGACTTCAAGCGCACCAACACAGCTGGACTAGTTCAAGTGGTATAGTCTGTGAGCAGCCTGCTGCACTGTACCGTCCTGCTGCGCGTCGTTGCTCCTACGTTGAACGAGGCGTCATGGACTCCCAGCTGCAGAGGTTAGCAAGGTTCTGCTCTCGGCTTGACCTGTCAAACTGCTCGCTTGTTTCACTTCACAAACTCTTCCACAGTGTCACCAGCAGCGGTGGTGCCGGCCAGCGCACACGACAAGTTTGTTGCCGCTGATGAGGTGCAGCTTGTGCACTGACGCACCGCAGGTGGTTCGCTGAACACCCTTCTTATCCCAAGAATGGGAAGTACATGGAAATCCCGTTTAGCTATGTAGGCCCGCGCCTGGCATTGGGCTTTGCTTTGGCAGGGGGCCTCTGGTACATTAACCAGGCGTTCTTCTGGAACCACAAGCCTGAGACCTTTTCGCCTGAGTTCTTGTCTGAGGTGAAGAAGATCGGCAATGTTGCGGTGAGTGCTGTCACAACGTGTTGTGGGCTGTGTGTTCAGCATAGGGGGTCTGCCCAGTGCAGGCGCGTACCAACAGACCAACTGCGCGTAGCTGGCCATGCAGTGCGTCATATGCTGTTATAATATGCTGCCCAGCTCTGATCAATAGTTTGCAGTCCTGGCCTGGCTTCGAACGAACGAAGGCAATGGTCGCCGCTGAACTACTTTGGCAAATACTTTTGCGAGGGCTCCTCAGTTGTATGGTCTTGAGCCTATGTCTTCCCTGTGTAGTTATCGTGCCTAAAGCTGCACGCCCCGTGTGTGTTGCTCTCTCTGTGTTTGTGTTGCGCAGCAACGTATGAACGGTCCCCCTGTGTACCTCGACCCGTTCTCCCACCGCATCCCTGGCAGCCTTATCGGTCCTGAGGATGCCAAGGACTAAGCTGGAGTAACGGCTTTCACAGCTTTGGCTTATATTTGCTTGGGCGGCCGCGTGTGTGTGTGCAAGCGTGTGCGACGCAATGGCGCTCACGGATTGCGGGTTTTACGCTTCAGAACTGGATTTCAGGTACAGCTTTATCTCAAGGAGACTGGACAGGCTTACAGTGTCTGCGGTCTCTGCTTCAAACACCCACTGGCAGTGCGCGACAGTCGCTTTTGCAGTTTCACTCACGCGTGACGCATGGCTGCACCAACCCACTGGTGCCAGTCACTTGGGACCAACGCTTGGGTCCCTGTGCTCATGCTAGTGTCGGTTCTCACGCTGGTGTTGGGCGACCTCGTGTAACGTTGATTGCTCCTTTGCACGTGCCCAACGGCAAACGGCAATCCTCTGCAGCAACCACTCGGAGCCATGTTGCTGCGCTTCTTCATCAAGTCAGGCGTGCGTATGTCAAGGTGCCAGCAGCTCTGGGCGCTCCTTCCAAAACGCGTCGCGGATTACGTCGCAGTGCAGCACAGTAGGCGCTGAGCGCTCGCGCTCCACCGGCACGCCCTCCGGCGTGACCTTGACCACCACCTTTTGCTTGACGCGCACCACGACGCTGCCCTGCATGGTGCACACCACACCACGCAGCAGACGAAGGGCATGAAATGCAGCACAGTCAGCACCCAGCAGCGATGCAGGCTCAGCATGCAAAGCGGAATCCCGGCTCCACCTGCTCACACAGAACAGCTTGCAAACGCAATGCGCCTCAGCCTCAGCCTGCGTCACCACCAAAGCTGCTGCTATGCATTCTGCCAACTTGTCATGTCACGCCCCCCGTCCCTCACCTTCTTGCTCTGCTCGCTCAGAGCATTGTAGTTAATTCCGTAGCGGTTGAACAATAGCTCGTTCTTGAATTCGGCATCCGTGCCCTGCACACAACAGCCATGCCATTTTGGGTTCCCTGTGGGGGCCTAGCGCGCTACGGGTGCACATGTGACATACCTATCACTCCCTGCGTGTGTGTACTACGTACATGTGTCTGGACTGCATATGGTTTGTCCTTGCAGCACAAGTTTGAACCTATGCAGTCAGTTGCACCTGCAGCCGCATGCACAAGAAATGCCGCAGTGCAAGCCACGCTGTGCAAACCGAAAACGCCATCCTTCATGGGCTGTGCAAGAAGGCGCCACGTTAAAAACGGAAAAGGGTGCTGCACTGCCGCGTCTCGACCCTCGAGCCTGACCTTGAGCGTGGCCTGCGCCTCGGTGGGCGTGCATCCGCCGCGCTGCACGAGCGCCCAGAAGCAGGTGTTGTACTGGTTGTTGATGTGCGTGTCGGCCTGGCGCCAGCACAGGTAGTCGCGCAGCGTGCGGTCGTCGGGGTAGCACACCGCGCGCCCGTCAAACATAGGTGTCGCCTGCGCCATGCGGTGGTGTGCGGGGGCGCCAATCACGAGTTCAGCGTCAGCGTCATCCACTTGGCGCAGCACCGACGTTGCGGCACATCATAATCCATATTGCACGCTAATACGCTATCCAATATGTCCGGCAGGCGAATGTGAGCGAATGTGGCAGTTGTTCCACTTGTTACGCGAGCACGGCGTGTTTGCTACCCTATGACACGGGATGATGCGCTGCTGCTGTATGTGCCATACCTGCAAGGCCGTGTCTGGCAGGAAGCGGGTCCACAGGCGCACGTAGTTGGCGGTGAAGCAGGACGTCACCAGCGACACGATCTTGGAGCTGCGCCGCCCTGCAGGGACGCACAAGCATACACCACGCATGGACACACGGGTCAGCCAGCAGGCAGCCCAAGTACCTTTGAGGCAATCTTGAGTGTACTGCGCGGCCGTCTGAGAGCAGGCAAGCTCAGTGTCAGGACTACGCAGCGTATGCATGCCGATGGCACACAGGCACACATTGACACATGCATGCTGCAGGCAGCCTCCACCCTGTAATGCATGGAACATACGGCTCTGATGATTGGAGCATACGGTCAGATACAGTAGTCAAATGTTGAAATGTGCAACATCTGACTAGGACGCATGCGTGTATGACAATCACGTTTGACAGGAACTGAAGGGCAGTCTTGCATTGCAAGCTGGGGCCACGGGCGGGCTGACACGTACGGCACCGCTCCGCGTTGCAGTACCCACCCTCCTCTTTTAGGCACCCATATGCATGCACTGGCAAACGCACCGTAGAGTTCAGTGCTCTTGGCAAGCACGAACGAGTACTCGTCGCTTTCGCCATACGCGATGCGCACATCCGGAAACTCCCGCATCACCTCCTGCACACCCACATCACGCATGAGTTCACAGACGTACATGCAAATGCATGAGAGCACACGCACACACATACGCACAGTGCACGGTCCCACGGAAAGCATCCTGCATGTCCCAACGGGAAGTAAATTACTTGACATACGCACGCCCACACACGTAGACACACGCACGCGCACGCGCACAAGTACGCACATATGCACTATGCATACATAAGTCCACACACATGCACATGCATGCGCATAACCCAAAAGGGAGGGGGCGGGCGGGCAGCCATGATGTGGGAGGGCAGGCGGGCAACGGAGGGGGCCCACAGCCCCAAACAAGGGAACACAGTGCAACAAGCGAGCTTGCACCTGCATCAACTTGGTGCAGGAGTGTTTGTGGCTTCGTGCAATACGCGTTGGTGCTTGTGGGTTGATGCGCCATGCATGCGCACCTCCAAGTAAGCATCGCGCCGGTGGCAGGCGGCAGCCTGTGGGGGCCCAAAGCAAGCCATGCACTCATGCAGCTATCACCGCCACAACACCACAGGCGCACATACGGTCGCGCCTTGCAGGCAGGGCGAACGGCGGGCGAGGCGTTCCACCTACGAAGTACTAACGCTAAGCTGTTGACCGTGTCTACTGCCGTAGATGCCATGCAATACCCAGTTGCACAACAACCTTTGTGAATGCCTCACCCATGCGCTGCACCTGACCTCCAGGCTTCACAGGTGTCTGCATTTAAACCGTCACTGCAGCAAAGTCTGCCGCAGACAGCAGCATCTGCCGCAGCCGGCAGCACCACGAGTCCCCGACCAACCTTGGCTGCTTCGTCCATGAGGTCCAGCGCACGCTTGTCGTTAGGCTTCTCAAACCCATGAAGCTCGCTGAACCTGAAGCATCGGTTCAATGATTGTTCAAAGGTTACCATAGCGAGGTGAGTGACTGCAAGCTAGGTGCGCCGCAAAGTTAAAGCGCCAGAGCATGGACAGAAGGATAGCGCAGCATGTCGTTGGTGGTGGCAAGCCAGGCCCGGTGCTGAAGGCGAGTGGTGGCGTGCGAAGCGCGCGGTGCGGACAACCGTAGTGAACAGGTGAGTGCAAGCACCTGCCACACTGCACAGGGGTCGGACATGCCTGGGCCTGACATACTGGTAAGTGATAGATCGCATGCTGGTTGATATGGTGTGTGACACCCCGTGCATATGCTGGCATCAGGTTCAACTTCAGGCTCGCCTGTGAGGATGGGGGAAGCATTGCCAGCGGGGAATGCATGAGCGGTCGGAATAAACGAGGTTGTCCACAGGCCATGTAGAAGCCGGCCTCTAAAGCATGCTGCGCAAGACGGCGTTTGCACTCACTTGGTGAAGCCACGCCCGTCGAGGCGCACCACAATCCAGCAGCCTGGCAGTAGCGTGTCGTCCAGCTCAAACTTCTTTACGTACTCATACCTGAAACGCGCCAGCACGACATCTGAATGAGTTTCACATAAGGTCCTATACTATGTCTGGTGTGCGCAGCACAACAAAGCTGCCTTGAGGAGCCAGGCCTGGTTCAAGGTACTTGGAATTGGCCATCCTTCGGGTTCCCTTTCGGGGGTTGACGCTACTCAAGGGGCCGATATCGGTCTCTGGAGGTCCAGAGTTATGCTGTTGGGAAAGCTCTGGCCCTAATTCAGAGCTGCCAGGAGGCCTGGCGCGGAAGCTAGCAGCTCTGGCGCCCCCACGAACGGCTGGGGGCGCATGTAAGGGTTGGGGTGACCGGCAGACTGTTCCCCAGCAGCTGAGATGAAACAAGCTTGGCTGTTTCTGGGTAAATGTTGGAGCTATGGAGAGCGCCCTGTCAAGAGTCCAGTGATAACTGCGGTCTGCGGCGCAGTTGACCGCTGCTGGACCTGCACGTGCGCGGCACGCTGGTAGTGCGGTTGCCAAGTGTGTCCAACGTGCCACTGATGGTAGCAGAACCACTGGCGTAACAGAACGCATAACAGAGAGCAGCTATCGGCACCCTGGCGGTTTCATCGATTGCGCAACTGTCGTTTCAACATGTTCGGAAGTGCTTTTGAACTGAAGACGATGCCTGCCCTCTAATGTGGGCGTCAACTGTGCACCAGCACCGGATTGTGGCTGCATGTCCATTTTTGCAATCGCAATGGCGGAAGTACGGGACGAATGTACATGATGGCGACAGAGTCCCAATGCCGAGGTCATCATGCGTGTTCGATGATGCGCATGGAGCCCTTGCGGCTGCTGCTGTTTGCCAGTCCATGCAAAGCTTGCGGTGGTGCAGTCCCACGCTGACCCCCTCCCATCACAACCGCACAGGATGTCTGCAGGGTACACAGCGAAACTTCGCATCCTCCCACACAGAAGTACTCGCTTTGGGTGCGTCATCGCCACTCTCACTCCTGGCAACTGCCCACCTGCGATCGCTTGATCCATTCAGCTATCTCTCTCCGGAACGCGGCCTGAGTTCGACTGTGTGGGCCCTCGTCCCGCTGTGAACAGGCCTGAGGGGCTGGCCTGCCCACAACCCTGCCCACCTGCCCGCAACTCGCACTTCCCTCAGCCGGCACGCAGTCGAAGGCTTCGGCTTACATGGTGCAACACTGCAGCTACTGACGCTGCTCACCCTTGGTGCATGCAGCGGAATGCCTTACTTTAGAAGTTAGAACGCAGGAGCATGCAACAGAATGCAAGGATGAATGCAGCACGCAACTCAGCGCGCAACTCAACACACGTCTCAGCATATGGATGAAGTACAAGGTGATGAATGCATGGCAGGCGAAAGCTCAACAGTAGCACCCCAGCATCACCTCAATGAGGTCAGGCCGGCAAGCGCCTGCCTGGGGTGATTGCCGCCATGCCAAGCCCGTGTCCGACTTGCATGCTGGGTGTAACCGCGGCTTCGAAATCGAACCAACATCGTTGAATCATTACTATACACGACACAACCACCACCACGTGACACGCATATCGGTGATTACTGCCGGAGCCACATGGCCAGGAAGCGATTTCACACAGCCAACGTTGAGTTCATTAGGGGTTCGGGTTTCAGAGGAGAGCCGTTAACCAGCCAGCAATAAATGCACCCATGCATGCGGGACCACCTAATGTATGCCAGTACGCATGCCGGTGTGCTTACTGGCAGGCCGCAGCGGGGCATGGCCGTTGACAGCATTGCCGCCGCGTTGACCGTTCCACAGCCAGTTGCAGCGAATGCCTAATCATGCCTGCCTAATCATGCCGCCTGTCTAGTGCCTGCATAAGAGAGCCTGCCAGATACCCCACCGGCGGGTCTGAGGTACTGCAACCAGGTGACGGGTGCCGCTTTCTCTTCAGAGGTACCCACTTGAGCCCTCAGGAGCAGCTTTTGCAGCTCAAGTCCAGTCCAAGCCTGAGGTCCTGAAGCCTGCTATGCGCCCAGGCGCCTTGCATAGACTCTATTGAAAAACCGGGCTTGCTGAGTCTGATGCTGCTATTGCAGCGCCTGCTCCGGCAGCGTGGCAAGCACCTCCTCCTTAGCGGCCTGAAGCACCTTGTCGGGCGCGCGCAGCTCGCACGGGGGGATGGCCCCTGGAGTGCCCGGCGGCGGCGAGTGGATCTCGCTGTACGACCCGCACTTGACGCTGCCGTTCGCCCACACGCCGTCAAACCTGCGCAATCCATGCATGATGTATGTGAATTTAGATAAATGGCGCAGACCGCAATACCTTGGCACAGTATGTGCGCGGCAGCGGCACCTGTGGAGGGCCAACTGTTGCCGTCGTGACACGACAGCGGCGATGCAGTGCATGCGTGCCGCTGGATCTGCTGCCGCGCTACACAGCCTGCTTGCTGTGGTTCAGCGGCCCAGATGCAATCCAGGCATGCAGGCCGCACACATCCGCATCCTCAAGCGCGCTCATGGGGCCATGGGGCGGCTGATGCGCGCTGCTCCATTTCCAGTGCGCCCTCGCCTGCCCTGCTAGCAAGCTCACATGCATAATGCTGGAGGTACTGCGGCCTCCTCCGGTTACCACAACATCCAGCGCACCAGCCTCACACCATGATGCACCGCACCGCCGTTCAGTGCTGGCCACCCCCCATATGGCCTAACGGGTGCTGTGCCGTGGCTTCAAGCATACATGCTAAGCACACAACGTTGGTATGGCTCACCTTTTCCCCTTGCTCATGTAGAAGTAGGTCCCCGTCCCGTTCTTCTGGTCGTTCGCCCACATGCCCTCATAGACGTCCCCGCTGCCATACATCATCGTGCCTGGCCCGCACCTGTGACGCCAAGGTGCAGCGCCACACGTGTGAGCGCTTGAGTGCCGTGCTCGTGCGCACGCCAACACATGGCTTGAATTGTGTTGTGCATGGATGCTCAGTGCATACGCATACCGGTATGCATGCGTATGCAGGCTGCCACGGATGTATGGGCGTATCCTATCGCGCTCTGCGCATGCACGTGCGCGAGCACGCACGGCTGTGCAGTTGCTCAGTTGCGGGACACAAGTGTGCACCGTTTCTGGCATGCGTTCCTGTGGTGCTCTTTATGCTAAGGCAGGAGTCTGAGTTGTATTGCACCATGGTGCAGGTACGATACTACAACGTATATGCGATCAGTGTGCGCCATGTGGCATATGCACGCAAGGCACAGATGGTCGTTGACTCACTTGACATCGTCCTCAAAGAAGCCCTCGTACACATCGGCCCCGAAGTTATCAATCGGTCTGCCTCCGTGCACCGCTCTCCCCTTGCCGTGCTTTTTCCCTTGGAGCCAGTCACCCTCGTAGGTATCTCCATTGTCGTCAAAGTATGTGCCATGACCCTGCAAGGTGACGAGTTTGGCACTTATGTGAATGTGGCTGTCAGGAACCAGACACACACATGAGCGACAGGCATGCACTGAGCACCGTTGCACTTACCGAGGGCATGTCATCCTTCCACTCTCCGTTGTAGCGCACTTTGTATTTGCCATCGCGGTAAATCCACAGTGTCCCTAGACCATTCCGCACGTCCCCAGCCCAGTCGCCCTCATATTTGTCGCCATTTTTGTAAATTACCGTGCCCTTGCCTGCGCTTGCAAACAATGCACATCCTCTGTAAGCACCTGACACTGGGGCAGTTCCGCTTATAGGCGAAACAGGAATGTTGGCCTGCTTAGGTGGAGCGTGCTGCACGCTCACCGTGCTTCCTGTTGTCTTGCCATTCGCCCTGGTAGCGTTCGCCGGTGGTCCAGTACACAGTATGCCGCGCCCCCTCTTTTTGCGCCTGTTGGATGTTTCATGATCATCAAAAACAAATGGTGTCAGGAAGCCTGTGACAAGCGCTAACTTGGCTCGAAAAGGCAGCGCGCACAGTTTTGCGTGCCTTAGCGTTTAGCAGCATTTGCTCAAGCAAGGCCAAGCCGCTTCTTGCCTTCTTATCTGAGGTCTTCCAGAGCTGTTCCTTTCTTCGCAGGGACTCCGCTGTGAGTGTGCCGGGGATGAAGGGCGGCATCGTGCCCCCTTACACGTTGGTGCTATGAAAGTTCGCTTAACTGGTGTGTTATCGCCTTAGTGCATAAGTGTACTCGAGACGATACTAGAGATGTAAGGAAATTCGTGGATTGCAACAATGATGTCTGCGCTTGACCCTCTAGACCTTATGGTGTGCGACACCTGCAGTACACGAATCCACCAGTCTGCCATTATAGCCTTTCAGCAAATCCTACCTGCCACCAAAAATACATACAAAATCCTGGCATAGAAACACTGATTAAGAGCCTGTACGGCCGCTGGTCATCGGATACGCTGGACACTGCGCCGCAGTGAGCTTGCCGCAGCTGCCTGCAACCGTGCAAGGCTCTGGCCTGTGGTCCACGACTTCAAACCCGCTACCTTTGCCTGCAGCTTCATTTCCAGTTGCACAACTGCATGTCCGTAATTCAGTCGCACACCCGCTGAGACACACATCTCGCATCAACCAGCACGAGTCGTGCTTTCTGCAGTGCTGTGGCTGCGCCTTCCGTTCCACTCAAGCGTTGCAAGCTGCGGGGTGCAGGGTATGCTAGGGCACATGCATGTGCATTGCAGGGGGCTGCCTGGGCAAAGCAGGTGAATTGGAAGCGCTCTGCTCTGCATAGCGTGAACTGCAACGCCTGCATGCACGGTACGCCGTGGCTGATGACCGACCGCACAGTACCAACAGCAACACAATCTGACCACAGCCGTGTTGAACCAGCAATCCGGTATCCTCGCTTACGTGTGCAGCCCTGCTGCGCTGGGCGATGCAGCAGCCCCAACAACATGGAGCGATTGTTTTCGAGCGGGTGCAAACTTGCACATGCTGCTCGGCCTCCTTGGCGGAAACGGCTCGGCTCTAAGGCGTGTGTCGGGCGCAAGAGCACAGAGAGCATTCCCACATGTCCACCGTACACATATAAAAAAGCCTTGAGCGTGTGGTGTGCGCAAGAGCAGGGCGATTGTTGCTTGCAACAGCATCAAGTAACCTCAGTTTGAGCAAGCAAGCGAGGGCGCAGTTGATTCAATCGTGTTAGCATGCGTGTCTGTGGTGCATACAACATGTGCGTGCGTGCGTGCGTGCGTGTGTGCGTGCGTGTGTGCGTGCGTGCGTGCGTGCGTGCGGGCGGGCGGGTGGGCACATTGGTATGCACACACGCATCCCGGGTTTCTGGAGAAACCCAACAAGGAGGCAGGCACATACCAATACACCAT
>BDDA01000675.1:54352-66676 GCA_001662385.1 Chlamydomonas asymmetrica
TTTGGTGGCTGGCGTATTGTGGCTAGCAGTGCTTGTGTGCACACACTTGCACGTGATTCGATTGTACAAGTGGGAATGGCTGGCAAAGTATTGATGTCCCTGCGGACAGCGCATGGCCATTATGAGCTTTGTAAAAACAGGTAGGTGCATGCAAGCTTGAATGGCGGCAAGCAACTGCCAGCATCAGTCCCGCCAGTGTGTGCACGTCAGCTTGGCAGTTTGAATCGTATGAGCCGAGGGGCGGTTAGCATTGGGTTGCCGGTACCTACACACCGGGGACAGCGCATGGCGTTTTGCATGCACCGTAATCAGGGCTTGGGGACTGTGGCATGGCGGCCATGAATTTGATGCAAAACAGATATGCAAGCACGATTGATGGCAAGCAACCACATGCCCCAATCAAACCAAGCCCGCGCTCGCACCGTACCCTTGCGCACACCAATTGCACAAAGCAAGTCAGGATAGTGTCAGGATGGCAACGCAAACCTTGGCAGCGTTGCCACTATTGCCACCAGGGACGGCGATCATGGTGATCATTACACACTGACTGCTATGTGCATGCCTCAGGCATGTGGCAGGATAGATTGAGCCGTTCTGGTTGGCATCACCATGCACGTTCCTGGCCCCTAAACTCCCCTCCCTAACTTGTACCCACCGGCTCAGCACTAATAAGGCTTCTATTGCTTGCAGGCTGAAGACGGGACAGCCCACTTTATTGACGGACGTCAGGGATTTCGACTGCGGGCGCACTGGCGCCATCATGCGCCTGTACACTTACTCGCCAGGTGACATGGAGCGACGTGTGACGCTGTAATGTGCAGTCCCGCCTGACCAACTAGCAGTATGCATTCAACCATGATAAGTGTGGTCCTTGTTGGTTTTTGTCAAACTGTTGGATGAGAGCTGGAGCCACCTGCCTGCAGACAATGTGCAGGCCTACCTGTGTGTACGTGGTGAGTTGAGATTGACGAACTTTGGTAATAGTAATGATGATTATGTCTTGCTCAATTCTTGCTCCATCCAGGATCTGCCAGGACCAGCTGATCATGACAGCGGCGCATCGGAGGTGGAAGACAACGATGAACCCGTCGGAGCTGCTGCCAACACTGAAGGAAGATTGAGGTCGCGGCACCAAATGTTTGGTGCAACGTTGAACCGACGGCGCGGCTGTATTATCATCGGCCATGCACTACTTCACCCCGCTCGCTTGTTGCTGCACTTGCTAACCTTCGGCACCATGGGCTGGCGCATTTGGGTTAAAAGGGTGACTCGCTGGCATTCGGGGAGGTGTTGTAAAGTTAAAGTTGTGCCGGCAGGCAGTTGAGCAATCGTGTTGCGTTCCACTGGTTTCGAACAGCAGCTGGACCATGAATGGTACGAAGCTCACTGAACAGCTGGATGTTGTTGCACATGGCAGTCGGGCAGAATTCAAGGCTGTCGGCAACATTATCAGCCGGGCTGCTGGGCCGGCACGTGCCAGCCTGATACCTCAATGCGGTGGTGCCGCCGCTCGGTATGAGTCTCTGAAAACATACCCACAATGCACAGGTTGATGTACGTATGCAAATATATAAGCAAATGTGTCACTCCACCAGTAGCCATGACCTTCCAGGGCCGCGATTTCAGGCTACCAGCATGTGAGCACCGCCAGCGCAATTGCAAGCGCCCCTGGTGGCGAGATGCGCCATGTGCATATATAAGCAGAAACTTGCCCGAGCATTCAAACTCTCTCGAGCCAGCCACTGCTTGTTGAACGCTGGGCACTCCATGAGGTCCGACTTCAATCCAGAGGGAGCCGCGGCCTCATGATTGGCACAAACACAAACGATTTATATTTGGGTGTGTGTTCAGTGTTCGGGGGCCTGGACCCATTTTGAAGGCACAACCGGACCTGATGCTGCACTACTGGCTCTTGCACTTTTGCCGGTTTTGGTCAGCATAGCATCAGACAACCCACGCCTATGCTTTTGGAGAGGGTTGGAATGTAAATATGCGTCCATCAAGCTGCTTCAAACAACCTAAGCTCAACAACCCCAAGGGCCTGGCCCAGCACCGTTGGACCATACACGCCGAGGTACGCATGTGCAGTCTGCAAGGTTGGTCTTGCCAACAGGGTATTGCGAAGTATTGAAAGCATGCCTGGTCTGCAGAGCCCGCTTGAAGCAAAACCGAAACGTTGCCACTGGCAGGTGGTACTTATTTGAGAGACCCGAGGAAACTGGCAGAGCTATGTAACGGATTAGTCAAGCCTCACATCCAAACCCTCACTTTGCACCGCCTCAAAGGAAGGCCCCAAGGTGCAAGTGTACCTATTTCCACAACAAAGCTGAAGCCGAACTACACCCACACCACACGCACACTCCCTCTCAAGATTGCTTTACGTTTTCGACTCAAAACAAGTGCAACAAAACCAGTATAGTTAGCAGCCCTCCGGTTGGCTCCTGTCCCGGACTTGCTGTTCCTCGCAGCTTATCCTCTCGCCGTTCCATGGCTGGGTTACTCGCAGCGCTGCTCACAGCGGGCCTGCTCCTTGCCCTGACACAGGCAAGTGCCAGCGAAGTGGTGGTGCAATCCAACGCACTTCTTGCAGTTAATGGCCGTGGCCAATTGCTGCGCCCAATCAATGCATGCGCGGCTCTGGCGATGCTAGAACACTGTCTGTCGCTCTACGCCACGGAACGGAAGGGTCTAAGTGGTTTCGGTTTCCTGGTGCCTTACGCAGGAAACGCAATGCTCTCTTGACGCCAAGCACAGAGACGCAGTTCATCAGGTGAGGCCTATTAGGACAGCGTGGCTGGTGCACCTCTGCGGTTTCGTAGTCGGTGGCCTGTAGTGAACAACGGTGCCAGACACTCAAGGTTTTGTCCATGTTCTCAATTCCATGCTGGATGCTCGACGTGTGCCTTGCCGCAGTTCAAGCACCTGAGCCACTTGGAGGCTTCTCTGCTGTCCCAAAGAGGCGAAACACATGCACCTGGTGAGCCTGCTTTGAGGTTGCAGCATTTTGCTGGACAGCGTCCATCACGCGTACCGGCCGCGGGGTGTGACCGAGACCGCAAGCCTTAAAACCTGCTTTGGGCAACAACCTGGTGTTTCTGTGTTGCGTGATACCATGGTATTTTGCCTGGGGCACTGCCTTGCCTACATTACACTTTTGTGCACCGTTGCCAACAATCGTAACGCTGCTTCCACTTGTACTGGTTGCTGTGTGCTGTCATGCAGTGGCGGATATTCACCCCCCTAGCGATGCAACTGTCCTCCTGTCCGGCACCACAGCTGACATACGCGCTACCCAGGGTCCTCTGACGATTGAGCAGGCAACACGGTTGTTGAGCCGCGTCTCTCAAGAAGGAAAGCAGGGTGGCAACGCGCGCTTGGCAGATACCGCCACTGATAAACTGGTTGGGATGCCGCCGCAGCAGCATTTCCACGGTGAGTGCCCAATCTGCTTGGGATGGTAGAAGCAACGACAAGCTATGAGCTGCCGTCCGCCAGAATAGGCGAAACCGCCAGCACGTGTGGCAGGAAGGGCGGGCGCTACGCAAGCACAAACGGGCGCACAAGTTCCAGCCCTGTGAATCGACGCAGGCACCTCCTGATGCATGCACTGAACCAGTGTGCTGCTTCCTGGTGTGTCGGGCAAGTATTGGGCAAGTGTAACCTTGCTGCCGGTTCATGCCTGACTGTGTAGAGGACCCAGTCCTGAAGGACCTCATCACCAAGACCCCAAAGAAGACATCCGAGCAGCTGGAAGCAGACGTAGCGGCGCGCCAGGCCAGCTGGGAGGCTGCGGTCGAGAAGCTCAAGCGCAACTGGAATGCGCACCTCGACCGCCTCGACCAGCGGAACGAGAAACAGCAGGACGAATTCGCCGCCAGTCCCGCCCCTCAGGGCTCCGCCTCTACATCCAATCGCAAGAACGATTTCGATTTCGACCTGGACTCTGAGGGCTCGTTCGCTGCCTCGCCTGCTCCTATGCCCGAGTCCGTTGAGCGTGCGAGCAAGCCGAACTCCGAGGTCAAGTACGCCGCAACTCCTGCGCCGCAAGGCGCTGAGCGTGCCAAGCCCACCCAGCAGCAGCAGCGGCAGCAGCAGCCCGCGCAGAGGCCCGGGCAGCAGCAGCAGCAGGCTAAGCAGCAAGCGCAGCGAGGCGAGCGGCCCGCCTCCCCTGGAGCTGACAAGAAGCGCATTCCTGGTCAGCCCACGCGCGGCAACACCGTGAGCAGCACCGCCAAGGCCACTGTCAAGTCACCCTCCGACTCCAAGGCGCAGCGCGTCGCCGCCATGCGTGGTAAGACTGCGCCCCAGCCCGCGCCCGCAGCCCAGGCGCCGTCGTCTATCCCTCAGGCGCCGTCTGACGGGCACGCGACCCTGGCCAGCGCCGTCGCTGCTGCGCTGAAGCACCGCAAGCAGGCGGCGATGCAGGCGGAGGCTGCTGCCCGCGTGCGTAACGGCCCTACTCAGCCGCCCGCCACCCAGGCGGAGACTGAGGAGGCGGAGCGCAGGGCCCGCTGGGAGGAGGCAGTATTCAAGCACAAGTCACGCTGGACTGCCCACCTGGAGCAGCTGGAGAAACAGACCAAGCCAGCAGGCACCGCCAAGGCTCATTCCTACAAGGCCGCCGCTGCGACGACCGTGTCCTCCGTCGTTGGCTGGTCGGTGATTGCGCTGCTGTGGCTCGCGTTGGTTGCTGCCGCCGCGTCGGCGCTCGTGTCGGCGTGCACGGCGGAGCATGTCTCGCCGCGCCTGCCGGTCTTTGTGGTGCGATTCGCGCGCCGCGTGCTGGCGCCTCTGCGGCGCCGCCTGCTGCACCGCGCCGGCCTGCTGCCGTCGACCGAGATGGAGTCGGCGTCGTGCGGCGGCGCGGCGGCGTCCATGGCCGGCGTGTTTGCACACAGCGCCAGCCTGCGCGGCCTCGGCAGCGCTGTGCAGCCGGCGGTCAACGCGCTGCGCAGGCGGGTCGCCATGCAGGACTAGACAGGCAGCAAGCATCCACTAGCCAGTCTCCGCTACGATGCATGCACGCCATGCGCAGTTGGTATTTCTGTACAGCAGCGCAATTCCTAGCGGTTTGTCGCCTCTTGGCGGTTTGCCTGGTTGGCTTACCGGATGAAAGACGGTGCACGTGCCTGAAGTGATCCCTGCTTGCCTATCTTATCTCCCCCCCCCCCTGCTGTGTCATACTTACAGGGGGATAGCGTGATCCTCTCTCTCTCTGTCTATCTCTAGTCGTGCCCCGCTTGTGCACAGCCACATAAGGCTAGTCTCCTTTGGATTGCCCCTCTCTACTTTGCCCTCCCTCGCGTCGATGACATGAGTGGTCGTATATGAGAGGTAACTTCAGGCCTTGTATCAGGCCCGTGCGTGCATTAGGATTGACTGTGTGGCTCGGCAGTGCTGCCCTCATGTCGCAATCGCCCCAGCAAGCCAAGATCCAACAGTATTTTGCAGGAAGCGCTCTTTTTTGTTTTGTGCTGCTTTCACCTCTGTGCAACCAAGTACGGCCGTGTTGACCACACCACCCTTGATTTTGCGCGGTACAACCCTCACAGTTGCGCTTGGCTTGGCTCATCTGCACCTCCACGTTCTCATGCAGATGTCGCCATCCCGTGTTGTTCTGTGAGGGTGGCCGCGCATGATACTGCATACCAGCATTTTGAACTATTCTGCGCTGCGTCCCTGCCCGCCAAACAGTGCGCCTGGACATGTGTGTTTGCATGCGGGTTTGAAGATGCGGCTAGCAACGGCATGTGTCAGCAGTGCATGGGCGGTCGGATGGCAACCAGCGTACCTACCTCGCTGGGAGCTATCTTGCCTCCTGCCTTGCACTACGAGTGTGCCGCTGCGGGTTTCGGTTCATTGATAACTGCTCACTTCATGTTCACTGCCCACTCAGGTGCTCCCGGGCCTTGCATGCTGCTCGCTCGGGGGCCGGAGAAGGATTCCAAGGGTGTGTTTGCGCATGCATATGAGCATGGCGAAAGCATTCTCCTCCTTTCCTCCTCGCTGGGCAATGGAGCGTTCATGCGTCCTCACAGTGTGCAGCCCCGTGTTGCACGCACACCGCAGAATGCATAGACCACCATTGGGTCATTGCCAAGGCGCTTACCTCCGTGAGTGCGTGTGCTCACCGTCGTTAACATTGCTTACCACTGCACATACTGTGAACATGGGTGATGGAAGAGCGGCTGCAAGGTCAGGTGGCCTTTTTGGCTGTGTTGTAGCACCGATTCTTGGTGAACAGTGCTGGGGCAAGATGGTTTCGACCGAGGGCCATACCGCGTGAAGCAGTGAGGGTGGGCCGAACCAATGCACGTTTGAGCGCCTGCTTTCCCGTCCACCGTATGTCACGCAGGCCGGAGCAGTGTACCTTGGCCGCAATGGTGCACTGGCAGTGGCGATTTGCGCTGCATGTTGCAATAGCACACAAGTATTCACTTCCAAGTACATTTTTCGTTCTGTACTGTATTTTCACCACCGCCTAGGGTTGGTTCTCAGTGCAGGGACGGCCGCACATCTTTGGTGTTGCGTGTGCGCTCAGTCCTGATGCCACCTCCCTATTGCTGCGTGCTGATTCACAGTTTGGTGCAAGCGAAGCAACATAAGGCATGAGAGTGACTGCGTGTATGTACTTGTTGGTGACTGAAGGACTCCATTGAAGTGTGTGTGACACAGTGTTGTCCTGCATCGCAGGCCCGCCCTAAGCCGTGTGCGTAGCCGTGTTGTTAGGTCTTAGATCTGATGGACCCTCCCTGGTGTCGTGTTTGATAGTCCGAAGCCGCTGTAGGTTCTGGTAGCATGCGATTTCTCTCTCCCTTGGAAGCATGATCACTGCAATACCATCGCCTCTAATAAGCGCCCGTCGCATTTCACCCGAGGATCGAGAACGATGATGATGACGACGACGATGGCCATGCACCCAGCCATGCACCCAATTGTTTGATGAATTGCATCGGAATTTGCGGCTGCGACATTCCGTAGTTTTGACGACACCGTCTCGTGGTCCAATTTTTTCCTCCCCCTGTCGCTCCCTCGCACATGGTCGCTTTGGCCACAACGCTGCTGCGCTTGCGTGCTACTGTTTGCACGCAACTGCACTGCTTGCCACAATATGCCAGCCACCAAATACAGTGAATGTATGTTGGTACGTGCCACCACCATGCCTGAGGTCTTCAGATTGGGCACCCCGCTGTGAGGGAACCAGGGAAAATGCGTGTGCACGTACAACCGCGCACACCCAGAGGAACATACACACTCATTCACACACACGTTGTATGCACCACAAGATACACACGTTGACTCTAGTGAATCAACTGCGCCCTCGCTTGCTTGCTCAAACTGAGCTTACTTGTTGCTGTTGCAAGCAACAATCGCCCTGCTCCTGCGCACGCCACACGCTCAAGTCTTTTTTGTATGTGTATGGTACAGATAATCCAGTGCCCTGCCGGGGACTGTGGACATGAGGGAATGCCCTCTGTGCTCTTGCGCCCGACACACACCTTAGAGCCGAGCCGAGCCGAGCACCCACTCGAAAGCAAACCCTCCCAAGTTGTTGGGCTGTTGCATTGCCCAGAGCAGCAGGGCTGCACATGTAAACAATGATACCGGATTGCTGGTCCACCACCAAGGCTGTGGTCAGATTGTGTTGCTGTTGGTACTGTGTGGTCGGTTAGCAACGTCGTAACGTGCATGCAGGGTATGGCAATTCATGCTCGCGGTGCCTGAGCAGGGCTCAGAGCCTGAGCAGAGCGCTTATCCTTCAACTACTTTACCCAGGCAGCCCCCGTGATATGCACATGCGTGTGCCCTAGCATACCCCGCACTTTGTAGCTTGCAACACGCACTCGAGTAGTAGCAAGGTGCAGCCACAGCACTGCACGAAGCATCAAGGCATCGCAGGGCCTGGTGCCAAGCATCAGGTGTTGTCCTACGTGTCAGCCCCTGTGTGCAGCACACTGTGCCATGAGCGTACGTGCGTGCGAGGCTAAGTGGCCATCGTGAGTAATGACTGTCATGAGTGCAGGTCAATGCATAATGAACTAATGTGTGGACCGGCAAGTGTATGCCTGAATTATGGACATGTAGTTGGGCTAAAAATCATCTGAAACTGTTGGCAAAGTTAGCGTGGCGACTGGTTTGGGAGAATCAGGACAAGTAGCTGTACTGGAGGATGGCAGCAGCTGGTCTTGCCATGCCGGGAGATGCGAGGTACGCGCGGGGCGGCCCAGCGTCAGCATGCTTGTGCAGCGCGGGGCATGTCAGTCGTGTGCACCACTTCTGGGAGTGCACCATCACCCTGGCAATGCGTGACGAGGTACAACGGTGCGTTGGTGCCTTGGCGCGGATGCCCAGCAAGTCAGCCAGGGGGAGGTGTGGCTGCTGAAAGCCCCAGCCGGGGTCAAACACCTGAATGCGATGAATGTAGCAAGGCTGTACCTCACCCGCATGTGGCTGCTGCAGAAGCAGCCCCCACCAGCGGCCCCACGGCAGCAGCAACAGCAGGCATCACAGGCCGCCAGTGCCCCGCCCGTGCCTCCGCAGCAGCCACCACCACAGACCGTCGCTGTGCCACCGCCACCATCACAGCAGCAGCCCCGACAGGCAGCCACGGCACCCCCACCCCCACCCCCAGCTCAGCCCCCACAGGTGGCGCGGGCAAGCACCACATCTGAGCAGCTGCCGCTGGCGCGCCTCAAGGAGCAGCAAAAGTCCAGGTCTGAGCTGCAGAGTTTTGTCAGCCTCCATGCCACCCGCGCCCCAGCAGCATGGGTCAAGCAAGGAGCGCTGCCAGCTGACCATCCCTTCACCCGCACAGTGGAACTTGAGGGGGAAATGGTGTTGCAGTCGCGCCTGATGTCCATGAGTGTCACTTACAACGTGCATGCAATGTGAATGTGCAGCCGAGCCCCTCACTCGGCCATGTGAGTGAATGCTCACGGATCTGACACAGCACGATACTTCCCGACGCAATTATGCAATCGCAAGGGCCTGAGTCGGTTATATGACTACATGCCTGTACCGCCCTTGCTTTCCGAGCCCCAAGCCCTCTTGACCCGCGCGCGCTTAACCCCAAAACCATGGCACGCACCCCTTACACCGCCTCCTCAATCCTTGGGTACTAATGTTGCCGTGTTCTGCAGGGAGCGTAGCAGCAAGGCACCGAACCACCTCCCGACCGCAGCAACGATGAAGGGTTTGGGCGCATCGTGCCAGCGCTCATGCGCCACCATGACCACATCGGAAAGGGAACTGCAGAGAGGAGCTGGTACGCAAGGTATCCAAGGCGATGATGTCCAGCTGGTGTAACCGCTGGCTTCAGGAGCATTCACCTGCAAGCAAACGTAACCTGCCACTGCATGTCCTAGGGTGCGTGCGCCTTGCATTTAGCATGTGCATGCGGCTGGTTTCATGATTGCAATGTCACATGCTGGAACCACACTGGACGCTGTGTAGCTGCCAGTGGCCGCCCTTGCGCCGTGATGAAACGCCATACGTAGGCCCTTTAATGCACACTACAAGTAGTGCTGGTGCTGCCACCATCGATGCCTGCACGCCTGATGTGCGTGGGGCGATGCTAGCATGGTATATGGCATTTCACCTTCCTGGTGCAAGGTACCGTGTGCCCTGCACAAACTCTTCACATGGATCATCCATGCAGGCATTCCTTGCTAGCAAATGTCGTGTGCATCAACGCCTGGCTACTGCCTGGGCGCGTGACCTGAACGGTCACAGTACGTACGCAAACGTCTTGCCCCCTTTCCGTGCATGCTTGCTTGTGGTGCTGCCGATTGCCAGGCGCGCTGCTGAGATCGCATGCAGCTACGTCAACGTCATGTACGCCATGCCTCGGTTGGGCCTGGCACTCTGAAAGAGCAAGTGGCGACCCACAGAAGAAGGGCTCTTAGATGCCAACCTCATGGCACAAGCGAGGCATGGCTCGCCATGCAGGCTGTTGGCATGGGAATGCGGCATATCACCAGACGTAGGATGTGCCAGTCGCTGTTGCCGCTCACCATCAGGCAAGACGCCCAGATTGTGCAATGTAATCGCTGTCGTTTCCTGACCCTACCGTCTGAAACTACCACCCCTTGCCCTGCCCCTGGCGCCCCCCCCCCAAATCACAACCTGCCCTTCCTGCCCGCTTGCTGGAAATAACCTGACAGTCCTTGCTTGTGTGGCATTTCGTTCAGGCTTGAGACCATTCGTCAGGCTATGGTAGGCCAGGTGCAGCAAGTGGCAGTCGACATTGGCGTGGATCACGTTCCGAGCAAGGTGGTGCAGGCACCTGCAGCGCTCATGCCAGGGCCTGGCGGGGGACTGGAAGACGTGTGAGGCCACTGTGCGCAATACGATGCACGCTGAGCCGCCGAACGATGCGCGGGATGCCTTCCGCCGGGCCTCCATGCCCCGTATGCGCCGTAACGCAGACGTGATGCGGCTCTACACCAGGTCAGCGGACACGCGCGCACACACGCACACACGCACTGACAGCCCGCTGTCACTGCAGCCACTGTTTGGGACAACCATCAATCCATCGTACTGCTGTTCGTTTTGCTTCACCCGCCGGATAGATCAGCCCAGACACCTCCTCATAGTCAGGTCCAGTTTCTACCCTCACGCATGCACACACTGCACGGCCCAATGGGGTTCCCATGGCATGGCCCCACTCACGAAAACAATTAACCCTAACACACGCACATGAGATGTGATGAGAGGTTGTATGTCGTGTCTGCCTGCTACACCGTAACCACCGAAGCAAGCGACCGCACCCGCACCCAATCAGCGCTACTCTTCCTCGCACTGCAACTTCCATCATGAGGCGGTGTAATGCCTGCCTGGCTGAATTATGCATGGTGGGTTGATAGGCATTACGTGGCTCCAGTGCTTGCTTATGCGCTGAATGCGTGCAGGGCGATTGAAGGCGACGTCCGCAGCTGCCTTGTTGGCATACGTGCCAAGCGCGTGCCTTTGCACCGCAGACCCGCGCTGCTCGGGGCCGCATCGGACTGCTCACTGGCACAGCAAAGGCAACGTGTGTTGGCGCGTAGCGGTGCGGGCTACATGCATTCATGAAACTCTCAACAGAGTCATGGCAGAGGTGCGCACCAGGATCGTTGACAATGTGCAGCGCAACCACCTGGACCTGGACCTGGCGGAGCGGCTCTACTCGCCCACCACAGACCTGAAAAGGTCCGTTATGCGGCAGTTAGCTCCTGAGGTGTTTCTGTATGCTGTGCCCACGCTGCGGGCGATGGGGGCGGGCCAGGCTGATGAAGCGGCAGGCAAATGCAGCGAGCCGGCAGCAGCGCTGGCTGAGCAGCGGCGTAAGGCGCGAGAGGTGGTGCGGAGGGCTGAGGATGTGCATAATGTGCACCAGCGCGTCATGCAGGTGATGCCGGCGGTTGTGGTGAGATTCACACGCAACCCAGTCATTTTTTTTTTCTTGGTGAGGAAGCTTGCATGTGGGCGCCCCCTGCTCCATCCGCCACAGCTGCACTAAACCACACCGGGACAGTGACAAGCCCCGGGATTGACGGTCCCTAAGGGCGCTAAGGGCGCGCTCCCGTAGCGCGGGGTTGGGGTGCCCCGCGCCACAGGATAAACCACACCGGGACAGTGACAAGCCCCGGGATTGACGGTCCCTAAGGGCGCTAAGGGCGCGCTCCCGTAGCGCGGGGTTGGGGTGCCCCGCGCCACAGGAAATCCATCCTCATCTCGGCCGTAACAACGGCGAAGGAAACCACACCAGGCGGGTTTCGAACCCACGACAAGCAAGTCATGGATGTTACTACCTCTCTGGGGGAGACCACATTTGATTATCATCCACATCCACATTTGATTATCATTGGGCGATTGACCATGCACACATACTGTTTCCGAGCGCCCTGAGCGCATCTTTGGCTTGAGCCAGTGAAGGCGCAAATCATGCCGACATACGCATGTTCAAGCAGCTGCCGGCAGAGTGGGCAAGCTGGTGCTGGACACCTGCACCACAGCCTGCGCCGGCAATGCAGCCCCGCACATGGGAAGCAGAGCGGCAGATCCTCAGCTGCATGCGGATCGACCACCCCAGCCTGGACCAGCCGCCTGCGTTATACACAACTAGCAATCTGCCACGCCCCCGCTGCGCAGGGGCGCTAGGGGCGTGAGGGGGTGGGTGCACGGCGGGGGTGCGTGCACCGAAAGGTGCGGTGGTCACCGCACCACCGACAGGACTCCAGGCCAAGCAAACCCCAGGCACTCCAGGTATTGCGTGTGAACTTGCGTGAGAAACATGTAGGTGTGGGGGCCTTTCCAGGTTTTTTTTTTTTTTTTTTTTTTTGG
>BDDA01000676.1:0-10679 GCA_001662385.1 Chlamydomonas asymmetrica
ACTTTCTAAAAACAAGTTTTTTTAACATAAAGCCGATTGTTTAGATTATTGTTTATGTTACGAAAAAACTCGGCAAGCCTGGCAGGAAAGGGGCGGGGCCCAAAAAAACCTGGGGACTTTCTAAAAACAACTATTTATTACATAAAGCCGATTGTTTAGATTATTGTTTATGTTACGAAAAAACTCGGCAAGCCTGACAGAAAAGGGCGGGGCCAAAAAAACCTGGGGACTTTCTGAAAACATGTTTTTTAGCATAAAGCCGATTGTTTAGATTATTGTTTATGTTACGAAAAAACTCGGCAAGCCTGACAGGAAAGGGGCGGGGTCCAAAAAACCTGGGGACTTTCTAAAAACAACTATTTTTAACATAAAGCCGATTGTTTAGATTATTGTTTATGTTACGAAAAAACTCGGCAAGCCTGACAGGAAAGGGGCGGGGCCCAAAAAACCTGGGGACTTTCTAAAAACAAGTTTTTTTAACATAAAGCCGATTGTTTAGATTATTGTTTATGTTACGAAAAAACTCGGCAAGCCTGGCAGGAAAGGGGCGGGGCCAAAAAAACCTGGGGACTTTCTAAAAACAAGTTTTTTTAACATAAAGCCGATTGTTTAGATTATTGTTTATGTTACGAAAAAACTCGGCATGTATACGGAGTGCGGTCCATCACGACGCATTTACTTGTTGTTTGCATGTAAAGGCAAGAGTGTAGATTACTGCGTATGCTACCCGATAACCTGCCTCGCCACCGTTCTTCGCCATGCCCCGCGTCACGAACCCTGCGACTCTTGAATGTCAAGGGTGTGGTCGCGTGTGCACCACTTACCAGGCGAAGTACAGCCACAAGAAGCACTGTCCAGCGAACAATGCAGGCCATGTGAGTATAGGAAAGCAGTTGGCCGACGTACAGAATGAACTCCAAAACCTGCGACAGCAACTGATGGGTATGACCATCGATTTCGCTGGAGCTACACTACAGATTCGCAACAACACAACGACAAACAACACGACAACGACAACGACAAACAACACGACAACGCACAACACGACAAACATCAATGTGTTTCAAAAGGAGGACACGTCGTACATTAGCGGGGACAGGCTCAAAGAGTTCAATACGAGTAAAGACCTCGTCGCATCATTGTTGGAAGTCGTGAAGCTCATGCACTTCAACGAGCAACACCCGGAAAATATGAACGCGTATGTCGAAGATCCCGGCTCGGAAGCGGGTATGGTGTTCCGCAAACGCGGGTGGGAAGCGATGGCGCTACACACTATCGCACACCTCATGACCCTGAACGCGGGCCAACTCATGTGGAGCCATGCGGAGGACAATCCAGACGCGTACAAGAAGCGCGAGTACAAGAGGGTGGAAGACATGTATGATCTGCTCGATGTCAACAGGACGCTCGCCCCGATCGTGGAGCGCACCAAGGACACGATCGTGGAAAATAGCCCCGTTGTGGTGCGAACCCGCAGGTCGTCGCATGCGATCGAGGCACGCGAATGCGCAGTGCACCCAACGTCAAGTGACACCAGGGCAGCAGCGAGTGACTCCAGGGCAGCGTCAAGCGACTCCGGGCCAGCGGCACTTTGACCTCGTGCGGTCGGTGGGGATGTTGCTTGGCAATATGGTGGCCGATGACGTTCCCGGCCTGTGATCGATCGTTGTGCGCCTGGCTTACCGTAGGCATCATCGGTAAGCCTGGCAGGGTCATCGACTTTGTGTCGGCAAGCTGTCGTCCCTCGAGGTCGTATGGTGCGCGTCGGTGAGTCTCCCGCCGAGTGCCAGTGAGCGTCGGGGAAGTCCCGAGGATGTTGTGCCTTCGGCATGTCAGCAACGGCCCACACGGCCCCGGTCTCGCCTTCCGACTCGGGGCCTGCTATGGGGAGTCGTCGGCTTGCGTGATACAGGTCCGCGTTCTACAAAAAGCAAAATCACGACATGATCGCAATGAGCAGGACATGTACAGCATCGACCGGCGCCGCATGGTGCTCTGCGGTTGTATGTTTGCTTTCGAAGTATGCGCAAAACTGCACTTATCGCTGGCGTCAGTGCAGCATCTATTTCACGCTGGCTGAAACGCTCTAGACCCGATTGCATGAGTCAAGACGCGCCGACCAACAGCCATGGCCATTCGCGATGTCGTGAACCTTGCCCTGGAGTCGCAAGTGTGTGTGACATGCACCGAGCTTGCTGCTCATGTCTTCAAGGTCATGGGCTAGCCTGTATCGTGGCATTTACATGTGTCCCCACGGTGCTCCCTGTGACGCTTTCAGTATTGCGGTGAACCAGGGGAATTCGGGTCCAGAATTTTCCAACTCCGGTGGAAAGTGTTGGAAAGTTTCGGACCTGCAGTCAACATCCAAAGAATCCATATAAGCACCCGGCCAGGCGGACACGGGTGATCCTGAAGCGCCAGCTTGGTTTTTTTCCTAAACCCTCGAGCCAGAAATATGTACGTCAGCAGAGCGCAGTGACTTTCGTCTCGCTGTTCGCGTTTGTGCGCTGATCCCAGGGCCACGGTTGCTACCACCCGCAGGTCTTCCATAAGGGTTTAGGGTTTAGGGTTTTAGGGTTAGTAGCAGCATGGACTTCCGGCTCAGTGCGATGAACGTTCATGGCGTTCCGACCCAGCCCATGAAGCTGTATGCAGTAGCGAATGCAACGTCTGTGGCTCTACAAGTGATTGAACGCTACGACGCTCCGATCCATCTTGGTATTCCCCTGATATTTCGACCAGAACACATGTATGAGACGGACGTGCACGCGCACGACGAAGCCGATCGGCATGAGGCCCAAAACACCCAGCAAGCTCAGGCAAGCTCGTGTTTTTTCCATGTGTGTTGGTTATGCTGGCTGCTTTGAGGTGCGACTGTGACTTACGACCTGAACGACTTATGTCTCGTTGCGCGCAGCCACACGACAACCCTGTTGCTTCTCAGTCGGGCGGCGGAGTCGACGACTGTACCGAAGCGACCTCCCTGGGTGCTGGTGGAGGTGCATCCGTCGACGTGACCTCCAGCAATGGTACGGCCTCTGGCAACATAGGATCGCCGAGTGTAGCCCGCAACAACGCGAAGGATGTGCTTGTCGTGGGGGTAGCTCATCACACCTGATGCGAGAGCTTGCCGCAGGTTTGCCCCCAAGTATGTGTACCCTGCAGACCGTGCGATGCGCCCAATGAACCTTGCCTTCGCCCTCGGTAAACGCTTGTCACAGACCATGCAGCTTGACCGTTTCCACGATATACAATTGTCGTGATTGCAGTGCACAGCTCGGAGGAGGCAGCATCGATCGCTGGAACGAGTCGTTTTGGACGGACAGATTTGGCCGGGCTCCAACATCACAATGTGGACCAGACGTGCGGCATGTCGATCGTTCAGCCAGGCGAGGTCATGCGCAGCGCGGCTTGGGCCTTGAGCGTCACTCCCGTTGGTCGCACCGATGGGCCAATGAGGAATAAACGGATCCCGAGTGACACGTCTGCGTTTGTGTTCGTCCAGCGCGATGAGTGGATCGTGTTCAAAGTAAGCGATTGGCAGGGGCCTCTCTAATTCTTGTCGAGTTGGATGGCTTTGTCGTGTTGCTGTGCCACGCGCCTTGCCGGCCGGTCCCGTTGATCATCCATACAATCATCCATCACAGGCGTCGATCTACACGACGGACGACGACGAAGGGTTGTGGCACTATATCGACGCTGGCAAGCGAGTGGATGCCCGCCATGATGCCATACAACTATGGTATGACACGGGCTGTCATTCAGCCGTGACATCGCGTTTCAACGCGTACCTCGGCCTCATGGTACAGGCGTGCGACAACAGGGACACCGCAGAGTTGATGAGGTTGCAGCTCGAGTTTGTGTTTACCTTCACCGACAAGAACATTATGCCAATCGGCTGGACGCGTGACACTGCGGTCAAACTTCGAACCAAGTACCAGGTGAACCATAACATCAATTGCACATGGATTGGAAATCTGAGCCAAACGAGAGCCTGGAACCTGTGGGTCGACACTGACGCAATGATTTCAACCGGCTTGCATGCATGTGCAGGCCATGCTCACCAAGGAAACAATTGGAGTGCTTGACGGTGTGGCCCTACAGACCAAAAACAGGGATTTCGATTAGTAGTAGTAGCACCCCATGACGTTTGAGAACTGTTTCGCTTTTGATCGCTCGACGATGTATCATGGTCCAGGGTCGTCATCGTCTTGGACCGGTTCGTTGTGCGCAGGACATCTTTCGAATGCAATAGCTACATGTCCGATATTGTTGTTGCATCATCAGGAGGGCATCGACAAAAGACGCGACGTCTTGTTCCAAGTTCCAATGACATCAGTGCTTCTCGTCATTGCATATCGTCAGTAACTGACAGAGCGCGCGACACGCTCCTGGTGATGCTGTTGATATTCAGTACGTCGGATGTGCAGATTCAAGGGTGACCCACGGGGCACGTCTTCGTCCCTAGGGTCGTAGTGTGGCGTGGTGCACCGCGCGGTGTCGATTATAAATAATGCCTTTGTGTATTGTGTCGGTACATCTGCGACTCCACGGTGCTCCATGGCACTTTCGATCGTGCACATGGACCGACAGCCCTGGACAAACGGACCACCCGACGGCGTGTAAACAAGGGCCTGAGTCGACAGTGGGTGCCGTGGGGCTGCTAATGCCTGGATTTCGACGGATGATTTTCAGTGTCGGGGGGGGGGACTTTCCGTGCTGCGGTACACAAGGGGAATATTCGGGTCCGAAAACTGGCCAACTCCAGCTTCCATTGGAGTGCAACTGGAAGGCAGCTGCGGAACATGCCGCACATACCAGGCCTGCATTCAGCATCCAAACAATCTATATAACCACCCAGTCAGGTCACCACTGATGATCGGAAGCTCCACCTTGCTGTTTATCCAAAAATCCCCGAGTCAGACAATTTGTTCAACCGCATTGCTTACACAACTTTCATCCAAAGTGCTGATCCCTGGGCCACGATTGCTAATTGCAGCTGAGTGCGATGAACTTTCATGGCGTTCCGACCCAGCCCCTGAAGGCCTTTGCAGTGGCGAATGCATCGTCCGTGGCTCTATTGGTGACTGAAAGCTACTCAGCCCCGACCCATCTGCCTGGGAATGTGCGGTACATCAAGGACGACCACACCCGATCACGACGCAATGACTACACCAACGAGGCCTCCCGTGTGATCGACAACAAAGACGTGCATGAGCATGATGAGGTCGACCGGCATGACGCCCAAAACACCCAGCAAGCGCAGGCAAGGTCGTGTTGTTTCCCATAATGTTAGCTGCTTCCACTGCACCACTATTGACCCACGACGTGAACGACTCATCCCTCTCTGCGCGCAGGCACATGATAACCATGTTGCTTCTCAGTCGGCCGTCGGGGTCAACTACAGTGCCGAAGCGAGCTTCCTTGGTATTGGTGGAGGTGTATCGGCCGGTGTGACCACCAGCAATGCCAATGCCACTGACAACAAGGGATCATCGATGATGGCCCGCAGCAACGAGACTGATGCGCACGACAAGCATGTGCGCTTTAACTCAGCGCACCTGACCCAGGAGCGAGCTGCAGGTTAGCACCCATGATGTGCACACGGCAGAATGTGCGATGCATCAAGTGCATCCCCCCTTGTTCAGTGACGATCTTACAGTGGTCCATGACAACTTCTCTGACTGTTTCCACGACCCGCAATTTGCATGATGCAGTGCAAAGGTCGGGGAAAGCGGCCTCGATCGCCGCGCTTGAAAGGATCGAATTGGACCGGCTGCAACATCACAATGTGCACCAGACGTGCGGCAAGTCGATCGTTCAGCCGGGCGAGGTCCTGCGCAGCAAGGCTTGGGCCTTGAGCGTCATTCCCGTTGGTCGTACCGATGTGCCCATGACGAATAAGCTCCTCATCAGTGACACGTCCGCGTTCCTTTTCGTTGAGCACGATGAGTCGATCGCGGTCAAAGTAAGTAATTGGCAGTGGGGTATCCCTGCGGGTATCGAGTTTATGGCTGACCTGCGACACACGCCGCATGCATGGTCACAGCTTGATCATTTCATACGACCGTTCATCGCAGGCGGCGATCTACACGACAGACGATGAAGGGTTGTGGCACTACATCGACAATGGAAAGCGAGTGGATGCCAGGGATGATGCCATACAGATATGGTACGACAGCGGATACCATGCAGCCGTGAGATCGCGTTTCAACGCGTACCTCGACCTCATGGTGGATGTATGCGACAAACGGGACACCGCTGAGTTGATGAGGTTGCAACAGGATTTCGCGTTCACCTTCAGCAACATGCACATCACGCCAAATAAGGCGACGCGTAAATCCGCGTTCCAACTTCGAACCAAGTACCAGGTGAACCATCATCAATTGCAAATGGATAAAAATCACGATCACACTTGAAATTTGTGGGTCAATGCCGACGAAATGGCTGTAACCAGCTTGCATGCGAACGCAGGGCATGCTTACCAAGGAAACGGTCAGCGTGCTGGACGGTGGGCCCCTACGAATCACGCATGAGGTAAGGCTGGTAGGCTGTGTCCTGGAATAGCAGCGTGATGCAGTCGTAGGAGAGCCATCCGCAAACAGGATGATACTTGGTGCCGATCCCTTGAACGTGATGTGTGCAGGTTCCCGAGCAAGACATCGCAGCTTTGATCGCAGTCGTGCACATGAACGTCGACCCTGATCCAGTCTTGTCGGCGGTGGAGGCACTTGGCTTGCGCAGCGCCGATGACGATGTAGCACGGAACATCCTACTGACACCTGGTGCGGTCGCTGCCTTGGCCAATGCGTGTCGGTCCGGGCACACCGCTTCGATCAGGAATGCTGCAACCGCTGTGCTCAGCAAATTGGCTGCGCTGCGTTGTCTGACCGAACTTGCGGCGGATGATGCGGCGGATGCGGTCTATGCATGGGTTGGGCTCCTCGCCTCGCCACAGGCGACGTGGTCGACGCGGTGCATTGCCTGCTCTGCAGTGACGACATGCTTACGTGGGCTGCCCACTACCACCCGAGCTGAGCTATGTCGCGACGTTTCTGGCTTGATCGTGGCCTTGCTCGAGCTGCTGACAATGGGCAACGACGATGCTCATGGTGCAGCAGCAGCAGCCCTGCGTGCGCTCATGCTCGCATCCGGCGACAACCCCATGCCCATCAACTTGCAGGCTTTGTACGCCACGCCGGGTGCCCGCGACGCAATGATGAAGGCGGTTCTCGCCGCACGGGTCAATTCGACGATTATCGATGCTCTGCGCGATGCTTGTGCTTTCGAGGCGATGCCTGGGCTTTTGGCATCATATGGGGACGATGCGCGAGCCGTAGCTGCGGCTGCGGTACACGATCTGGCAAACGTTGTGTTCGACAAAGCCAACTTCGGGGATGCTGAGAAGCTCTATCACAGCTGCCTCGACGCCCGCACGCAGGTCCTCGGGCCAGACCACCCTGACACGCTAACGGCGATGTACCACCTGGCGCAGTCGTTGGTCATGCAAGGCAAGGTTGGCGAGGCTGAGCTACTCTACCGGACTTGCCTTGCGGGTCGCAGCAATGTCATGGGCGCGGAAGATCCCAGTACCCTCGCGACGTTGCACGACCTGGCACTCTGCTTGCACAAAGAAGGAGCATTCCCTGGCAAGTACGCGGATGCGGAGTCGACGTTTCGATCGTGCTTCGACAGTCGCACCAAGGTGCTTGGCGCTGCGCACCCAGACACGCTTGCGACAAAGCACCATCTGGCAGTTTCTATGTACTACAGAGCTAACTTTGCGCCAGCAGAGCAAGTCTTCAGAACATGCCTCGACGGCCGTACCCAGGTCCTAGGCGCGACCCATGTGAACACGCTGGAGACGATGCAGTGGCTAGCAGCAACTCTCTGCTACCTGAGCAGGTATGCAGAGGCTGAGAACCTTTATCGTACGTGCCTGGATGCTCGGACGAAGATTCTGGGCGCAGAGCACGCGGACACGCTCACGACCATGGAAAGAATGGCACGCGCTTTACTGAACCAACACAAGAACGCAGATGCAGTGTTGATGTTCCGCAGCTGCATGGAGGGTCGCACAAAGGTCCTTGGCGCGGACCATGTGCTCACACTCACGACTAAGGGTGAGCTGGGCGGCCAGTTGTATCAGTTGGGCAAGTTTGCAGAAGCTGAGATCGTCCTCCGCGCAAGCGTCGACAGGCTCACGAAGGTCCACGGTGCACAGAACGCGTCCACGATCTGGATCAAGGCAAGCTTGGCAGGCTGCCTTCGCAAGCAAGCCAAGGATGCCGAAGCCAAACAGTACGACCCCTAGCTGCGAGCTATATGCTGCGGCATCATCTTCACGTCGCGCCAAACTTGCCGGGTCGCAAACTCTCAGCATGCAAACCGCCCCTTGGAGATGTGTCTTGATGTATTGGATTGTGTCGATTGAATTTAGGTCGCAAACGCGTGTCGTGTCGTTCAACTCTGCCCCGAACGCGGGCGACGTGATGCTGTTCAGCCCGATATAATCGAGTATTTCATCGTCAGGCGCTCGTTTTGCAAAGGGGGTGTCGGTGATCGACTCTTTGCACGCTATAGTCAATAGAACAGTAAAATGAAACACACGACGTGTACCTGAATAAAGACAAACCTCGTATGGTAGGTCAAGCACCAAGCACCCTTGCAACAATGTGCGGCAAGAAGCGCGAACGACATCCAACGACACTCCGTTGCTTGGAATGGAGCCGGGCGACGTAATCACGTTGGTCGTAGATCCAAGTGCACGACCGGGACTGTTTTGTTGAGGGTCGACATCGGGTGGTGGTGGAGCAACGTGAATACGTCGTGCACTTGGATCTACGACCAAGTTTCCGATCGGCAAGTGGTGACCGCAGCTTTTGCTCTGATGCTCGGCACTGTCAGGACGACCTGCCTCGTCGCAGGGCGTTGTGGAGGCAGGTGTGTCTATGATGACCACGAGGTCCATCGACTCGAGGGCGTGATCCGAATCTCACAGCAGTTGCCATTTAACCAAAAGAGAGAAAGGGCTGCCTGCACACGTGGATGGATCGTTGCAAGCCGATCCCACTCCGATCCACAACAAAGTGGTAGCGAAGTTGCTGGACGCCTTTCGGCGTAGTATGCAATGCGACGCTACAGATTTACAGCAAAGGGCAACGCATATGATGTTTCATTTTACGTGTCTCGCACTGTAGCTCAAATCACAGACGTGCCATGGGGATGCATCGAAGACATCGAGTCATACCGACACTTAGCAAGTCGTTGGCGCGTGCCATCACTCCGTCCACACTCACCAGCACACGACAGCGCACACAAAAGCACCGCTGTGGCTCGGGTGACCCCGGGGGCTCGTGAGCGCGTGCGTTCATTGCCTGCACAATCAGTCATGATGACATGCCACCCTTTTGTGTATGTGCCATGCCATATCCGCGTGGACAACTTGCGCTTGTTTGTCCACTACTAAACCAGTTGTTATGTGAAAATAGGCAGGCAAGATTGTGGGAGATCGCCGATCGCCGAGCCCACTGTCGCCGAGGTGTAATTGACGCCACGTTCGAACTCGGCACGTGGTGCCCGTTCCTGTAAAACAACGGCCATGCACCCCTGATATGTGGTCCGCGCATGACCACCTCTGGCAACTCATCGACTAATCGACGTGCGCTGTTGTCACCAGGGAAAGCGTGGGCAGTTTCAACTCGACGCTCGACGCTCGATGGCGATGGCCCGCCATGCAATCATACCGAACAGTGTGGCGCTCGTGGCACTGGCATTTCTGGCGAGCCAACATATGCTTGTGTGCATGGGTTGCTCGACGGCCGACACAGACGCGGCTGGTGACCCGGGCCCGTTCATCAAGTGCAACGAGGGGTTCCGCCGATGTGTCTACCTGGACACCGCCACTACCCCGCGACGCACCATCTGCGTGGGCCTCAACATCGACGAACCTGGCAACGCGGCCCTGGTCAAGTCCGTCGGCAGCAACATCACCCTCCTGCAAGAAGTGAAACCGTGCTCGGAGGACGCGACCAAGAATGATAAATGCCTCACCTCGAATCCTGACGCGTGCTTGAGCGTGTCCCAGTGCGACGCACTATTCTCTGCTTCGCTGGAGGTGGCAAAGGGGAACCTCAACAAAACGTTGGGCTCCGCTGCGACGACACGCTTACAAGCCTGTCCACAGGGCTATGTCGCACAAGTGGACATGATGTTCAACCTGGGAGCTGACAAATATGGCGGTAAGGAAGGAACTGCCGCAATGCCGCATTTTTCTCTGTATTGCACGCTGACAATGTCGACAGATGCATGGTCAACTGTTGTTGCTCTTGACTCTGAACCATTTCACGGCGATCGATGCATACGCAGTCTTCAAGAAGATGATCGCCGCGCTGAAAGCCAACCCAGTGGACTGGCAAGCTGCCGCGGTTCAGGCAACCGACAGCTGTTGGTGTGGGCAGGTCCATGGGCGCTGCACGCGCGTGGTCGAACTCGTGCAGTCATGTTCTACGCTCCCGCCCCCGCCCCCTCGACCGCCGTATCAATGCCCTCCGCCCCCGCCGCCGTCCCCTCGACCGCCCCCCCGAACTCAAAAGAAAGCCCCTCCGCTCCGTCCGCCGCCTCCTCGATCGCGCGCACCGCAAGTGAGAGCACCGCCTCGACGACCCCCACCCCCTATA
>BDDA01000676.1:23959-66669 GCA_001662385.1 Chlamydomonas asymmetrica
CGCAGCATGCAAAGGGGTGAGGCCCGTCCCTGGCTGTGTCCAGGACGGGTCGGCACCACGTTGCAAGAGTAATTGCACAACAGCTTCATGCCCATCGCGAGCTGCGACCATCAAGAGTGTTAGCAGGGTGGCTGTCCCACCATTCCCGCTCTCATTCCACGGATGATTGGCATCTGCCCCGTTGTCCAACAACACCTTGAGGACATGCACACGCTCCGACGCCGGGTGTGTGAGCTTGGGCAGGGACATGACTGCCTGTGCAGCGCGATTGAGATCGGCAAGCGCCGGCTGCTCGCGCTGGATAGCAACGTCGAGAGCTCGGGCGTCCAGCGTCTGCGCAACGACCATGACGTCTACATACACGGGAGTCTTTAGTTTGATGTAAGCTGCCGTTTGCGCATGCCCAGCAGCTGCATACGTGACATATGGTACCTCATCTCGTTGCAGCAAGTTGTAGGGGGGCGGGGCTGTCAACACCTGCAGACATGGAAAAAAGGTGGTCAGGCCCCAACGAGTCAGTCGTGGTCAGACGACCGGAGCCACTTGATCACGATCGCGCCACAAGAACCCACCTTGTCGATGACGTCGATCCGTCCAGTGCTGGCCGCCCCACACAGCAGGTTGAGGCGCACGTTCCGGAAAATCCCACGTGCCTCGTCGCTAGCAGACGGTGGGGGAGCCAGTATGTTCCAGACGTCGACCGCCGCAGACCCTAGCTTGCCTGCCAGGTAGGCTGCTGACATGTTATCCACCATGGGACGCGAACCGAAGTAGTAGCTCTGGAAACCATGAACATGACCCTTGTCCAGCAGCATGCGCAGCGCTTGGCATTGACCATGGCGGGTGGCAAAGTGCACAACCGTGTCGCCTGTGGCGCTGATGCGCGCAAGCAACAGCTTGTCGGAGCTGGCGGCGAGGAGAAGGCCAACACACTCTGGCCCTACCTCATGTGATGAGAGGATCGCGCAATGCAAAGCGGTGAGGCCTGTCCCTGGCTGTGTCCAAGACGCGTCAGCACCACGTCGCAAGAGCATTTGCACGACGTTTTTTGGCCCATCGCGAGCTGCTGCCATGAGCAGCGTCAGCACAGAAGCGGTCCCGCCAGCCCCACTCTCACTCCACGCATGATTAACATCTGCCCCGTGATCCAATAGGACCTTGAGGACATGCACGCGTTGCGAGGCAGGGTGAGTGAGCTTGGGCACGGACATGACTGCCTGTGCAGCGTTGTTGAGATCGGCCAGCGACGGCTGCTCGCGCTGTATAACGAGCTCGAGAGCTCGGGCGTCCAGCGCCTGCGCAACGGCCATGATGTCTACATACACGGGAGTCTTGAGCTTGACGTAAGCTGCCGTTTGCGCATGTCCAGCAGCTGCGGCCATGACATGGGGTACCTCGTCGCGTCGTAGCATGTTATAGGGAAGCGGTGCTGTCAAAACCTGCGGGTAGACAATACAACTAGTGTCAAGGAATTGAAGCTAAGCTAGCGAGGTAATCGAGAGACCTGATGCCCACCTTGTCCATGACGCCGATCCTGCCTGCGCTGGCAGCCCCACACAACAGGTTGAGTCGCACGTTCCGGAAAATGCCTCGAGCCTCGTCGCTGGCGGACGACAGGGGCACAGGGAGGTTCCAGACGTCGACGGCCGGCGACCCCAGCTGGCCTGCCAGGTAAGCAGCCGACGTGTCATCCACGATAGGCCACAGACCGAAATGGTAGCTCTGGAAACCATGAACACGTCGCTGATCCAGCAGCACGCGCAGCGCTTGGCATCGACCATGGCGGGTGGCAAAATGCACAAGCGTGTCGCCTGTGGCGCCGATGCGCGCACGCAACAGCATGCCAGTGCTGGCGGCAACAAGGAGGCTGACACAACCTGTCCCCACTGCTTCCGATGATAGGATCGCGACATGCAAAGCAGAGAGCCCCGTCCCTGGCTGTGTCCAAGACGCATCGGCGCCATGTTTCAGGAGCATTTGTACAACGGCCTCACGTCCACCGTAGGCTGCTACCATGAGCGGCGAAACCAAAGCCGTCTTGCCATCCGCGACACCTGTAACCTCTGCCAAGCAGGGAGCGTTGACCAGTGCAGGGCAGGCGGTGACAATCGCATCCACGCAGTCGAGTGCCCCCTGTCCTTGCGCATGCATCGCAACATGCAGAGCCGTCAAGCCTGTGATGGGTTGCGTCCACGACGCATCAGCACCACCGCGAAGCAGCTCCTGCACGATGGGGAGGCATGCCTGGTGCGCTGATACCATGAGCGGTGTCACCAGAGCTTTCAGTCCGGTCTGTACCATCACAGCTGGGCGGGCGGTGTCAACAGCGCCATTTCCCCCAGCTGACAATGCTGAGTGTACAACGTCGACATTTGACATCAACACCCCTTTCCACACCAGGCACTTGACCGTGCGGCGAATGCGGAGGCGTGTACCATCACTGGCCTTGCCGAGCTTGTCCAGGATGTCGGTAAGTTGCCCTGTGTTGAAAGCGTGCCATGGGTCCATCACAGCTGCCCTGAGCTTCCGCAGCAAACCCTTCTCCTTGCGCTCCTGGCGTCAGCACAGTGCAACGCGTCAGGCATTGCACGTGGCCACAACGGAGTAGTGTGTCAGCGGAGCATGTGCACTTGGGACACGCATCCCACCTGAAATCGCCAGAAGGATGTAGCAGAGTCGGCCGTGTCGAGGAGAGCATCGAGTTCCTTGTCCAATTCAATTTCGAGCTGCACTTCCAGATCACGCACATCCAGCCCGAAGATGCCACGGGCTGCCACGTGCTCCGTTGGACCCATGCTATTGTGTAGAATCCCAGTTTCAGCCGATCACACCTGCGAGAACGCAGAAGAGATGAACGCCGTGTATCTCTCATGTACGCCGCGTTCGATACCTGCAGCAATGATGCACTAGATCGCAAATTGCAGTCCAGACACCCAGATCGTAAACTATCCATCCCTTACAAGCGATTCCCAATGTTTCAGCTCCAAACGCGTCGTGTTGACGCAGTCGTGCGCGAGCACACACACTCACACAAAAACCTATCACACCTCACACCCGATCCCGACACATGCCCCCCTATCACCGATGGATGTGGGCTGAGTATGAGAAATTTGAGTCAAGCAAAGTTTGGAATATAAACTGGTTTCAGCTCTATTGTCAACGAGGGTTGAGCACGGCACAAATGTTGGTGAGGGTATGGCCCCAGTGCTGCGCTGGGAAGTCCTTGGTCATTGGAATTGTAGAAAGGAACATCCGACAAAAGTCACACGCCCACCGCCGAACAAGTTGTACATGTCCATGTGCGCAATTCACAGCGAGTCAAGGACCTGCCATGACGGGAAACCGCCTACCGCTGGCTGTTGCATGCCACCTCACAATCGCTATCGTCTACCGCTTGCTGTTGCATGCCACCTCACAATCGCTAGTGGCTCAGTGGTGAGGGTCGACGTGCACTCAATTTTCACATCTCCGGGTGCCAAAGTATGTGCTAGCCTAGCCTTCCGCTGTTTCTGTCTAACGAGTGCCGATGTCGATTGGTATCTCGATGCTTGCCAACATTTCAAGTGTCTCTCAACGCGTGCTGTTCTAGAGGCTCTGGAGGAAGTCCCATTGATGTTGTGCCTTGTGCTCGCTCTGAGGTGCGCCTTGACGGATGCCACCATGTGCCTCAAGAGTGCCAGCATGTGCTTCAAGTCTACTATTGTGCAGTCCATTCCGGATCAAACGTCGACGGGCGTCGCCGATTTAAATGTCGCCTGGATTGGGTGGACAAACGTTGACTGCGCCCTAGTCAACAGCCCATTCTGCACATCAGGATGCCGATCTGGGTAGGGGGCGCCTATTTTGGTGTCGATGTGAAGACGTGGTCACGTGACAATGCCCACCCCACCCGACGAAGTTTGCGCGGCCTGGAACAGTTTGCAAACCCGAAACGTGGTGTGGCATGCCGGTGCGCGCGACCAGGACCTGTCAATGTCACTCGCGATCACTGTAGGTCGCGACCGTAGCAACCCAGGTCATGACACATGCTGCCAAAATAGGCTCGATACGGTGCAACATTCCCCGAGCCGCCTTGTATGTTTATTGGTGCCTCATCCGGATTCGTGCGAACGCTGACTGGCGGTGCCCCGCAACACTCCGCACACCGTACACCTATATTCCATATCTGGTTTTCCCAGCTTTCTCGTCTTCAACCCAATTCCGGACAAGTGGTTGCGGATCTGTCGTTCCGTGCCAAAATGGGACGCGTCCGCCGACTCCCTTCCGGTTTTCTCGTCGTTTTGCTCCTCATTACCATCCTCGATCCGCGTGGAGCCGCTGCCGATGGCTGTGAGGACGTGCTGGACAAGCTCCGGTCGCTTATCGACGCGTGCGCGTCCGTGCGGTCGTCTGCTAACCTCGCCAACCTGTGCGCCACCTGCGTCGGCCCTCTAAAGGGGGTGGTGAAGTCGAGCGCATATGCCAGCTGCGGTGCTGCCTCCTACAGCTTTCAGACCACTATTAAGACGATCCTTGATGCGCTGAATACCGTTCCATGCGACGCTGTTCCCTGGGACGGCGGAGCAACATACAGCAGTCCGCCGCCGTTGTCACCGTACAGCCAATGCCCTGAATTGCCCAAGGCCAAGAGCTACAGCGATGGCATCGTGTGCACCGTCTTTGGCGATCCTCATGTCATCGTGCAGGTCCCGGGCGCCGTGGCGGGACCAGCCCATACGTGCAATGCCGTCGGCACTGTCACATTGCTCAGCAACGAGTATTTCACCGTCACGGGCGTCACGCAGCGGGTACCATCGGGCGTGCCGAATTTCTTCCCTGACGCGTCCGTGCTGATCTCCGTTAAGGTTGACTTCACGTCGAGGCCCAACTGCCCGCAGCAGCCATCTGAGATGTTCGATACCAGCACAGTTGCGAATCAGGTTATCAAGCGTCGCTACGATGTGTACGACACCCAGCTGACGATGCAAAGCACCAAGACACAGTCGCTGGCCCAAGCCGGCGGTCCAAGCGCCATGATGAGCGTCACCATCACGGCGCCTCGCTCTGCGTCCGTAGGCGGCATATGTGCGTCAGCGTCCGGGTGCTCCGAGCTGGTCGGGGTGCAACTGGCACGGCGATCCCTTATATCGGCATCCAGTTACAGCGATGTCGCTATCGCGGCGTGCAAGTCCTTGGACGCGGGCTGGCTGGCCGGATGCGTGTACGACATCACGGTCACCAACGACTCATCGCTCGCCGATGGGGTCACTGCCGCCTCACAGACACACACACTGGAGATATCGGAGTCTTACGTTCGCTGGGGCTCCGCGTCGTCTTGCAGGCTGGGCGTCTCTGGGTTGGGCATGCTCGCAGTCTTCGCGACGATCGCCATTTTTGCCGCCGTGGTCGCCGTGTAAGTCGCGTTTGACAGCTCAGCTTTCGCGTGCGTGTGCGCAAGTATGTATGCGGCCAACAGGCCGACCTGATCATCGCTGATATGGCGGGGAAGGGAACTAGCCCTACACCCTACAACCTTAAACCCTTAATCCCTGAAACCCTAAAGCCTGCGGGCGAAACTGGTGATTACTCTGAGTGGCATAGTGTGCCATGTGTTGTACAGGAATACTACTGCGTATGTACATGTTTTGCTGGCAAGCCCATCGTATACTTCTGTTGGTGCGATACCTCACCATGTTCACATCCAACTCGATACTCGATAGTCCCCAATGGATGTGTTGTATCGTAGCAATTCTTCACTGTTTTTGCATATATTTGCTATGTGCGTGGCATCGTCTTTTCGCACCTCCCCGCCATGTTGACACGTCCGTGGACTGTGGTGGACTTTGTGAATGTGCCGCCTGGGTTGCGGTCACCGTGAACATGGCCGCTGGAAATGGAACGCGTGCGTCGACTTGAACTGTTGGTGCGGTTGGGAAACGTTGATGACGACAAGGATTGACACGCGACATTATTGTTTGCGGAAGGACGCTGTTGGGCTGAAGATGGTGGCGCGTGCTAGAAAAGTGTCGCACGTTGGTAAAGTTTGCATGGTATGTCAAGAAAATGCTGCGATTGTGACAATCGTACAATCGTTTCGTCAACATATTTTACAGTTTTTGTCATGTGCAGAGAAGTGATCGTCTATTGTCGTACTGGCGTTGCGCCGAATGCGTTGAGTCGTATCGTTGTTTACCTGTGCTCTGGTGTAGATTCCGTTTGCATGCAATTCGGTCTCGCACGCCCACCGCGTGCTTTGGCGTGTGGCGTGGGCTCCTCGTAGATTGTCGTTTGTATCGTACCAAGTATGATCGTCGCGAGAAACATTTTGAGCGAGTAAGAAGAGGTGGCGCGACCATGATGGCGCGTGCGTGACCAAGGCGATGTGCTGTGACCAAAAAGCTTTACAACGTGTCGGCTTCAAATGATGGAATTTCTTTTGCTCGGTGTCAACTGGATATCGCAATGGGCGATCGATTTGGCCGGTGGGATTCTGCGTCGTTGCCTGGCGACGTCTGACCTTTGCCTCTTATCCCATGTGATTGGAATTTGACCTCAAGAGTGTTGCACCAATGGGATGATCCAGGTATCGATGGACGTGCGCAAATGCGGTCATGTTGCACCCCCCTCATAAAACACGTCGTACTTGTACACATCGGTTTGTCTTTTGCCACTCACGCAAGTAGTACACTCGTGTCTGTGCTTCTGAACACCTTGCGTTGCACCGTTCCGACTTCGTCAGAAAGCCTGAAGCAGGTCTGTGAAGTGTCGTTTCATTGCCGATTAGTGATGAGAAGGTTGTAAACAGGCAGGTTGTGTGGTGCAGCGCTGGCGGCCGGGCTCGGCGATGGCGGCCGGGCTCGGCGATGGGCACTGGTGTGCTGGGCATTGTCAGACGAGTCTACAGTGTCCAGTCCACAGCATTGGTCAGGTCGCTGGCGTTCCTAGCATACACGCTAGTGTCAGTACCATTAGGCGTCGGATGACATGTCGTCTGGTGCAGGTGAGAGTCGCTGAATGCCACTGGGTGCCGCACAGTGTGGATGCTTGTCGCCAGGTGCTATAAGATGTTCCTGGGTGTCGCTAGGTTTGTTTTCGTTGGATGTCGCTGGATGTCGTTGGTGTGTGCAAGGGACGTTGCAGGTCAAGAGATGTTACAGCTCGCGCCTCGGGATGTCAATTTGCATCATAAACGAATGCTCAGCGGGTGCCTGCTCGGGTAGCACACCTTGCAACGGATGTTCAACTCTGATCATTCCTGGACGTATCCTCGTACACAATTGCCAACAATGGTGCACATCGCGACACATCACATGTGCCGATGACGACGGAATGTACTCCACAGCGTCATGTCGCATTGGCTAAGGCTTCGGGTGTATGTATTGTGCACGATGTACGCAATATAAATACGATGAACTTGCCGAGCACGAGAAAAAAAACCTCTGTATCGGCCAGCCTGCGATGCTTGCCATGCGTCCTCACTATTGGTGGTACGAGGCCAATAACGTGCAGGCACGACACATCCTGCATTTATTCGTGTGACATTATTCGGTGGTCGGGTGTGTGCGGTCGTGTGATCACCAAGTCACTACGCGTCGGCGATGGCGGCGACGAGAGCAGCAAGCATCGCAAGAACGCCAAGGATGGAAAGACTGATCATGGGAGATGTTGCGGCGCCCGATGCCTGTGAGTACAACGGGACAGACTCGCAAGGAATGTTGTACCAGGCATTGATGATATTGTTGATGGCGTTCTGGTAGTAAGTGTTACTCGTGAGGCAGCTCGCATACGTCGATGCCACGTCCTTCAAGTTGCCGATGCAGTTGCTGCACGCCGTGTTGGCGTCGTTGTATGAAGCAAGACTCGTCGGCGAGCACGGGCCGGAGACGAGCGACGAGACTTGGTTCAGCACGTCGGGGCAGGTCGCGACGATGCCACCGCTGTTGGTCGTCGGGGAGGCACCTGTCGTCAGGGTGCTGCTGCGAGGCGTACTAGCGGTGGGACCAGTGCCACCACTGCGAGGAGTGCTGCCCGTACTGGGTGGGGAGCCTCGGTTGCCGCCGCTGCTGGAGGAGCCGGCCAAGGCGAGGCGCGCATCGAGGGTGAGCACAAGCAGTAGGACGGCGTGACGGATCAACGTCGAGCGTCTCATGTTGCTGGTGAGGGGTCTGTCTGGCGGGCACACACAAACACACACACACACACATATGCAGCAGGACTGTGTCGACAGTAACAGTGGGGTCGTGGCAGTCGTATGACAACGACAGCGTCATACACAAAAATGCGCACGCAACCGACCTGATCGACGAAAGGTAGCTCCGATAGGTAGCCCCGAAAGGTAGCTCCGATAGGTAGCCCCGAAAGGTAGCCCCGAAAGGTAGCTCCGAAAGGTGGTTGCCCCGGTAGGACTGAATTCCACTGCCCCACGTCACGGGTGCGGTGGTGGGTCGGGGCGTGCTCCGGGATCAGGCTTTATATAGGTTTCGGGTGAGCACCGAATCCCGCCGAAGCATGTAATGCCCCGAACGTGCTAGCGCCAGATGACACGGCCTAATCCCATGGCATAATTCACACCGGGAGCCAAATCCCCAAGGGCACTATTCCCCAAGGGGCGCTCCAAGGAGCCTAATCCCCAAGGGACGCACGCAAGGGGTGCTGACGAGGTGCTACAGCAGGCGGGCGTTTCCAGCATGTAGCACAGAAATTCCCCGTTTCGCTCCAGGAGAAGGGCATGAATTTCTTTCATCATTTCGATTAGTGCTGGTGAGCGTACAGTGGGCGTCGAGTGATGTTGTGCCTGTCCCTCTCAAATCGACAACGCGGACTGTACATGTGTCACGAAAGCCTTTCACATAGCGATGGGTGCTAGTGTCGATGACTTCTGGTGTATGTGCATGTCTGCCGATGATGCAACAATAGGCGGCGGTATCCTGGCCCGGACAAGTAGCGCGACCCTGAACAAAATGGTCTGCGCGACATGCGATGGTGGCACCTGGTATGTCTGCGACAGATCGGCAAATAGTGAGCAACCCTCAGCCCAGCAGTCTCTGACAGGAAAACAATCGACCTTGAACAGGTACTCACGTAGTGCTCTTCCATTCCATCGCTGCCGACGTCACCGCTGTCAACACAGACCTGCTGTGCACCATCTAATCCGGCTGGCTGTGATCGACACACAGATCTGATTCAACAGTGTGCGTGTGGAGCGTCAACGGGGCCTGCGTTCACCGCAGTACTGTGTGTAGAAGCACGTGTGAATCTCCATGATCACGGTCTTGGCCGGAACCAGCCTCTTCTGGCGACCCTGCTGGTCGACAACACACGCATGCACTCCGCCATCCGAGAGACGCTTGATCAGCTCGTCAGGGTACGTGGACCTCTTCACGAAAGCCGTCAGGGCTGCCTCGTCGAGGCCAAGCTCCTGCATGCGCGACGCGGGCACCACATACCACTCCGTCCCAAGCTGAGTGGGCCCGTCGGGACAGCCCTGCAGCATGCCCACGAGTTGCAGCAGCACGGCCGATTTCCTCGGCTCGCCAAGTGCAAAGTAGTCGAAATGGCGCAGCACGTCGGACTTGTCGATCTCAGATAGGCCCTCCGGAAGGATGTAGGTCTCTGGGTTCTCGACGTAGCGCAGGACCTCCTTCATGGCCACGATCGTGGTGGACCAGCCGCGGAGAGCGAGGATATCGTCGGAGTCGAAGTCTATGACATCGGCGGCTCGAGCTGCCTCCATCGCGCCGCGCAACGGATTGTTGTCCGGAAGCAGCGACAAGCTGTGCCTGGACACGTCCAGTGTCTTAGCGCCGTTGGCCATCGCGATGCAAACGCTCATGGTTGTCGCAGGTCCTGGGCCTCAGATGAACTCTGCCAGGAGGCTTGGCAATACTGGCGCGTCAATTTTTTTGTGTTGCACGAATGAGAGCAAACAAACACATAATTCCGTGATCTCTGACATGATTGATCCCCCGCATTGCCTGTTAGTGCGTCCATTGCAAGGCGGTAGGCGGTTTCGCTTTAGAGCCGTGAAAACTCGTGACGGAACCTGCACAGCTGCTGCATCTCCCGCTTGCTGACGTGCGGCCTGTGCTTTCGGGGCGCCCCCGAACCCGCAACTTGTCTGCAATACTTGGTCGTGTATTCCTCGATTGATGGCAGTCACGATGGTATGCCACCCCCCCCCCGGAGGACAGGTGGAGGACAAGCTTGCGCAGCCTGGCACAGTATGCACGACCGAAAATCGGCACAACCAGGAGAAGTATGCACGAGCAGGAAAAGTTTGCGCGACCTGGAAAGGGTGCGCGAGCAGGAAAAGTCTGCGCGACCTGCACACTGGCGCGACCTGGATAGGATTGCGCAACTTGGAACAGGTGTGCGCCTTGCATCTGCGTGCGGCAGTGACTCTCACGCTGGCCATCGCGATCACCAGCGGCCACCGTCGCTAGCTTAGTGTTAACGATTGCAATTGTTTACATGTCGCGGACCTATGTGGCAGGCTATTGTTCGGGTTTCAGCATTGGTTTCCACCATCCATCGATTGTTCTCAGTGTCTGTCGGGGTCATCAGCGGAGTTTCTCAATGGGTCCCTGTGACTGCCCACATGGGTCCCTGTGACTCCCCACATTTTGTTGTTTGACGTCGAGTGATATGTTGGACTCGTGGTAGGAAAACGAAGGTCCAGAATTCGTACTTACTGGCGCAAGAGCCAAAAAGCCTATGTACGTGCCTCCACCCACACCATGCTTCTCACCCACTTTCGCACTCACTTTCATACCAACTTTCGTAATTCGTTTTCATACTCGATCACCCATTCCCTGATCTTATGCGGCGTACCAATTCGCCCATCGTTGTACTGCTCTTGCTTGCCGTCGCAGGCATGCTGCTAGCAGGCGTGGGGGCGATCGGCATGTGCAACGGCATCCATACATGCTCCACCGAAGTCGCCACTGAAGTCGCGTGCAACGTGATGCGCGGCTGTTCTTGGGATGGCGCATCATGTTCTTCGACGATGACATGCTCATACGCTACCATGTTTGGACAGGGCACGTGCGCCGAGCTGTTTGGCTGCATTTGGCATGAGACGGCCACCGGTGACCCCACCCCACCCCAAGCTGCACACATGAACACCGGGTACAATTGGTGGGTGGTGTTGCGCGACGTCCCCCGCATGCAATACAAGGATCACTGGCTGCTCGTCGTGTTCATCGACGTCACACCATTTCCTGGAAAAGGATGGGCTCACAACCCGGCGACATGTGGGTTCGTCAACAATCTTATTGGACTGTACAAGTACCCTGGGCTCGTGAACAGTTACCCTGTCAACTTGACGCAGTGCATGAAGAACTATGGCATTGCCACAGACGTGCGACCCAAGATCGATGGCCACCCCGAGATGTGCCCAGCTACGTTCGCCATCGATGCATCACAGCTAAAGATGTGTGCCTTGGCAGGTGCCGCTGCAAATGACGCGGCGTTTCCCGACCGCGACATACATGAGAGCGACTGCCTGACAGACTTTGACTTTGGCACGTCGACAAGCATCTGGTGGTCCACGACACGCAACGGCCAAAGCTACGCGGGCAACTCCACGAGTTGCACTGTCACAAAAGAGCAACCCCTCATCCCGGGCAGTTCCACTGGTGCCGCGGCACCGAACTCCTCGCGTCAGATGGCGGTCTCCGTGTCCGTCGTGGCATTGGTCACAGCCATCGCATTGATGGTCCCATGAGCACGTAAATGTGCCATCGTTGAGCTCAGATGTTTACCAGTCAACAACGTTGTACCCCTCACGTGTCGAATAAGAGCAGCCAGCCAATAAAGCCGACAATAAGCCTGTCGTACTTACATGGATGATCGCTGTAGACTCGATCGCAATCGGGTGTCATAGTTTGTTTGCGTCGTGCATCGGCGTTGCTTTGAGCTGGTTCTGGCTGGATGTGTTGTCCCGGAGTGCTGGGATCTGGCCCAACGCGTGTGTACCCTCGGCGTCAAGTAATTGGACAGGTCGACGCATGCACTTGCCTGTACCCCAATAAAGTGCCCAATTGTGACGACCGTTCACTAGTTGACGAAGGCTACTTCCTTGACATCGAAGTATTGTCGCATCCTGCCAATGACGCGACTTAGAACATGATGGGGATCCTGGATGTTTGGCAGGCACTGACGCACGACACTTCGCGGTTGCTGGTAACTCGCAGTGGGCGCCAGTGCCGGCATGCCCCGTTTCACATCAGTTGCGTGTGTGGTAGGCATCCGTTGGTTTGTCGGGTGGTATCCCTCGATATCCCCTGTTTTACATCGCCAATGCAGCACAAGAACTCCCACCATTCGTGTTTGAAGAGCCTGAACCTGCCGGTGGCTCGTCGACGTTGCAACCCTGGCGGACCTGGTGCATCTGAGGAGACTGGATCTACGGCAGTGCGTGCAAGTGTCTGACCTGACGCCTCTAGCGAGCTTGACCAATCTCACGATCGTGCGGTAGACGCAGGTAAAGGCCGTATTTTATGGTCTGGTCTCGCCAGAGACATTGTGGTGATGTTGGCGAGATGGGAGACATCGGTGAGCGTCGAGGAGTTGAGGGTTACTGCTGTATGCTGTGTGCCTCGATCGGGTGCACTTGAGTGGCGCAGAACAGAAAACTTGTGCGATGTTGAGGCGTGCGCAAAACCTTTTTCAGGTTGCGCAAGTTTGAAGTTTGCCCTTTCCCCCAACAGCCCCAACAAGTGTGCACCGTCCGGCTCGAACAAAATGGCAACCAGCGGCACACGTCGACGCTTAGGCTTGCCAGCAGAGGAGGCAACAACAGGGACACGACGCTGAGGACCTTTGCGATACCTCTGTCGTGAATCATAGCAAAAGAGCCTGCGACGCGGAACAGACTTCGCAATTAACATCCCAAAAAACGGACCCGATGCCTTCGAGTCGGTGATAGAACAGGGCTACGCTGTCAAGTGCACAAGCAGTATCGCACACCTGTCACAGCACGTCTCTCAACAACATCGGGACGTGTTGACGTTTATGCGATGCCACAGATTTATAGCAAAAGGCGACGTATATGATGTGTCACATTACGTTTCTCTGCACTGTATGTATTTACGAACATGGATTGGCTGAAAAGTGGACACATGAGTGTGGGTACGTATCACTCGCGTGGTAGTTCACTAGGTAGTTCACACGGCACATACGCTGGTACACTAATGGGTGACATGGTCATCCCAGGAATTTGCATGCTTGACTGCGGAAAGAAACTGAGTGTCGCCGGGCTTGCTACTCAGAGTGACGGTGGTGATGTTGGCGAGACGGGCGACGTTGGTGAGTGTCGAGGCGTGGGCTGGCGCTAGTGTGTGCTGGTGTCTGTCGATGTGTGCTCAAGCTGTGCAATTGCGCTGAGTGCGTGGTGGTGTCTCTCGACTGAGCCCTGGTGACGGTCGAGTGATTCCCGATTACTGGTCCCTCGCACGATCCCACCGCGCATCTTTCGTCGTGTCATGCACGAGTCCTTGCGAGATCGCTGAGAGTGTAAAGGTTTGCTGAGTGAGTGTCGAGGTCTTCTGCACCAGGGTGCACGTAGGGTGTCGAGGAGTGTGATAGATGGTGTCACTCGAGGCTTCCGGTGACACTCGAGTGAGTCGCGGTGTCTCCGAGTGAATGACGGTGACTGTCGAGTGATTCCCGGTATCTGTCCAGTGACCTTACAGTGAGCAGAGGTGAGGCGAAAGTGCTTGTAGTGCGGCCTCACTCCCTCTGGGGATCACTCCCAAAAATGTGACTCAGTCTCCCTCCCACGGGCGCGCACGCGCACACGCCGAAAATAATAGCAGGCTGCTCGAACACATTATTTACCAACATGGACACTTGGGCGTGTATGTGCAAGTTTGATTGCAGTGTAGTCACGGCCCAACCAACACTGCCTTAGCGCTACTATTGGGCCCTGGGGTATTCGTTGTTGGTAACCCTGGGTACATCCCGAGCAATGGATACCAACGACGTTGGCCCACGAGGAAAGTGCAGTTTGCTCTCGTTGCTACCGGAACTACTCCAGGCCATCGTCCGAAAGCTCTTTAGGCGACCTTCATGCGACTCATGCAACACGTCGGCAGATCCCTCGCACAATACGCTTGTCGCGACAGCACCTGACGTCGTGTCTGCTCGCCTTGCTTGCAAAGCATTGCTGATGGCCGTACGGCACGCGACGACGACTGCACGCTGCGATGCAAGGATCGTGGCGCTCCGGGGGCTGGGCGACCCGCAGCAGTGGCCATCCCTGCGTCGTATGCGTATTGAATCGTGCGATGCGAATGACGTATCGTGGTTGACTCACCACGTCCATCTGACGGACCTGACCCTCAACCACGTCCGCATGGAGCATCCCGATGGAGACATCGGATCGCTGCTGTCTTGGGTGACGACGCTGAGGGACTTACGCGGCCTGCGAATCTCCGTATTCAACACCCGGCCTCTGTCGTCGACCACGCAGTCGAGCATGACGCATCTCATCCCGTTGTCGAGTATGACGGATCTAGAGACGCTGGCCCTGAACCACTGCCGAAATGTCGTCAACCTCACCCCCCTGTCGTGCTTGATTCAACTGAGGAGCATGGACCTGTCGGACTCCTATAGTTTATCCGACCTCACCCCGCTTTCGAGCATGACTCAGCTGACGGAGCTTGCCCTGCGCAGCTGCGAGAGCGTCGTCGACCTGACACCGCTGGCATGCTTAGTTCAGCTGAGGTGCTTGGACCTGTCGGAGTGCTCTGAGGTGTCCCACTTGACCCCCCTGGCCAACCTCGTGCTGCTGGAAAGACTGACACTGTCCAACTGCCACAGCGTCGTCGACCTGACACCGCTGGCGAGCTTGATTCGATTGAAGACGCTGGCCACTGGCACGTTGGGTGCAATGCATGACCTGATGCTTCTTGCGGACCTGGTGCAGATGGAGAACCTGGACCTGACATGGACAGCCGTGTCTGACCTAAGCCCGCTGTCGAGACTGCTAAAACTGAAGAGCTTGACGTTGGATGGGTGTGCGGACGTCTCCGACCTGATGCCGTTGACAAGCGTGGTGCAGCTTACGAGCCTGAATCTGGACCATTGCCCGGGCATCTCCGACCTCACGCCGCTATCAAGCCTGGTTCAGCTGACGGAGGTGTCACTACAGGAGTGTGGTCACGTCTTCGACTTGACACCGTTGGCGAGCATCGTGCATCTCGAGAGGCTGGATCTGGCGTATTCCATGAACGGAAATGTCCCCGACCTTGCTACGCTGGGGAGGCTGGCGCACCTAAACAGGCTGACTCTGGCGCATTGCAATAGCGTGTCCCATCTGACGCCGCTGTCGAGCATGGTTGGGTTGACGGATTTGGATCTGCAGGGATGTGAGGGCGTCTCTGACCTGTCGCCATTGTCGGACCTGGTAAACCTCCAGTACTTGAACTTATCCCATCTCCAGCACGCGCTCGACGTGTCTCCGTTGTCCGGCCTGGCTCAGTTGACCTGGTTGGACGTGCGCAGTAACAGCGAGATTGAGCTGTCGCCGCTGTCGCATTTGACAAAGCTGCGCGTGATACGGTGACACCAGGACACCCGCGCGTCGTGCGAAACTCGTCGGTGACGACTTGCATCTACCGGACCGAGGGAGTGCAGGGACGCGTCCAATCCCACACAGGAACGCAGACTGCATCATACATCGCTCAGGACCTGCCACTGTCGCATATTGTAAAACAAAGGTGAATTGATTTGCTTTATTCAAAGTGTCTTGTTTTGTGTGACAGTTGCGGGACTGAGTGTTGACGGTGGCGCGTAAGCGTGTCAGAGTCTTCGAGGAAGAAACAGTGATCGAGCAACATCCAGCCTCCCCTCCCGGGTTCGGGTCGGACCTTGTGGTGATGTTGGCGAGATGGGAGACGTCCACTCGCGGGTGTGCTGGTAACACATGCACATGCATAGGGGCCAGCCACTTTGAAACACCTCTGTGCAGGATCCAAAACTCAGGGTAGCAAGCCAGAGGGCACGACCGGCGGCAAAAAATATCAACCATCAAAGACCGAAAATGTCGTGGTCATCAAGCTCAAGAGCTAAGCGTCGTGTCCATTCATGACACGACCGGCGGTAGGGGGTCAATGCCATACAGTTGGCCAAGCGCTGTGAGCAAAGCCTGCATGAGCCCAGCCACACCTGCCGGCTCGACGTAGATGTGGCTGACTTCAAACGTGTGCGCAGCCTCGCGCAGATCCGGGTGGCGTGCAGAGGCAGCACAATACATGCGTGCGATGGTGGTCAGGTTCAAGCAGCCTGCTTCATCGCAGGCGATATGAGTAGTAGGGGGGCCTGCCTCGTCATCGTCATCGCCAGACCCATCACCGCCGCCGGCCTCGTCGTTGTTGCCGCGTCGGATGAATCCCAGGTATGCCTTTGACACGACGAACCTCCCCCCGCAGCGACCCCAAAAGGTCGCCGTGAACATTTCATCCGCACCCCGTGTCAGCACCTCAAGCATGAGTGGAAACCATCGCCTGGCCAAGGGCGATTGCAGGACCCAGGCTCCAGTACCGCCCGGGCACAGCGCACGGATCTGGTCTGCCTCTTGGTCTGCCATATTTTGCGCCAGGCAGTAGTGTTCGCTCCCGTCATGAATCGCGTTTCGGTGATCGAGACGGAGGCCCTTGGCGAGGCACGCGGCCACAATAGCGTTGTAGTGCGAGGGTGAAATCATCTCAATGCTTCCGAGCACCTGCGACGTGTGACGATGTGATGACCACGACAGAGCGGCATCGAAGTCCACCAGATCCAGGAACGAAGCCCAGGATCCAAAGACACGCTCGATCACCATGCACGACTCCATGATGACCGTGTCCCATGCCGCATCTGCCTCGAACAGGAGCGCCACGAACCATGCCGTGGCGTTGTCGTTGTCGTTGACGTTGGCGCCAGGATCTGACAAACTAAACACATCGTCGATTTCTGGGGGAAAGTACCCCGAGTCGCGTACGACATTCCCCAAGCCTTCAGCATCCGATTCGTTCAAGTCCCTCGTCATCCGCCAGTGCGGCAAGACGTGTTCGGCGAGAAGCCACAGCATGTGGAACCTGAGCACGCAGATCGAACTCTCCTCTACCAGAAGGGGCCAGCTGTCGGACCTCATGTTCTCTTTGATGACGGATTCCACGTCGTCAAAATGGTGCTGCAGGACGAGGTTCAAGGTCAACACGGCGCCGCAGGCTGCGATGGCCATCAACGCCAACCACAACCTGGCCTTCGTTTCTGACGGATCTGCTGCCTCATGTAACCCAAGCGTGGCATACGCGGCCTCGCCGTCCCTGGTGTACAATGACCAGACGACGCCACCCCCTTGAAGCTGCATGTGCTCAAGGACGGCCATGGCAGCCTGCGTGTGGCTGCGGGCACGGGCGGCCATGAAGAGCGCCATCAGTGCGCGCATGTCCAGCTTGCCCAAACGCAAGATCCAGTCGTGCAGCAACGCAGCGACACCCGCGTCGTCGAGCGTGCCCAGGTACTTGTTACAGTAGGCGCTGTTTGCATGCTTGGCCCATCGCGTCTTGCTGAGAACGATGTACAGCCCCTTGAAACCAGCAGCGCTTGCCTTGGCGCGCAGAGAGGCGGATGTCGAGAACAAGGCCTGCACGATGGCTCCCGCGTCGCCAGCGGCATCAGCATCACGATCTTGCATATAAACGATCGCCGGCCCAATGCCATGACGAAACAGCTCCAGCGGCAGGTCGAGCAAACGGTTCGCCGGTCCCTGTGCCATGTCCTGTGCCATGGAGCGCAGGTGTGTGGGTGTTTCAATGCATGAGTCTGAGGGTGCACAAACACGGTACTTGCCAATACTTCTCGTTTGTCGGAGCTTTTGCAGATGTATCAGCTCAGGGTCAATCGACACTGTCATTGGGATACTCAATTTTGTTCTTTGTTACACCCTATCCAGCCTATTTTGCAACATGCGTACACCTGTCGATTTTGCAACTGCAGTCGCTTTGGAGCCGTGAAGACTCGTGACCTAAGGTTCAGCCCTGTGCATCTCCCGATTGCTGATGTGCGGCCCGTGCCTTGGGGCGCCACGAACGCTGTATTTGATGGTCGGGTGAGACAGTGTGGTGATGTTGGTGAGACAGGAGACGTTGGTGAGTGTCGGGGAGTGGAGATGTTTACTAGTGTGATCTCATGGGTGTGCTGGTGGTCCTTCGATTGGGGCTCGTCGGGTGCACTTGAGGGGCTAGAGGCTTGCGCGACGTGAAAACATTCCGCCGCGCAAAAGTTATCGCGGCCCCAACAAGTGTGCGCGACATGCAACTACGTGCTGCCAGGTCTCCTTGGCACACCCGCGCACACACCGACGACAAAATGGCACACAGCCACAAAGAAACGAGGACACAACGGCCACCCAGCGGCACTCAGCCAAAGACAGCCACGTTGCGGAAGCCTCCGCATGTCAACTGTCAACCAAAGCGAAGCGGGGCCACAGACCAGTCAAGGTCCACGGCACGTACCGGAGTACCGATCGCAGCATACATCGCCGCAGCACACGTTGGCCCCGCCACAGCACACCTGGCCGCAAGCCTTCTCTACGGCATCATTGCAGCAGAGTCCATTGCTGTGGGTGGCTAGCGCCGCGGTGTTGCACGTCGAACCTGCCTTGCAGTACCCGGTGCCACATGGCATGCTGCCAAACGGAGCGCAGTAGCCATAGTTGCCATAGTAGTCGCCAAGGATGCCGGGGATGCACACTTCTACCGGGCTGCAACATGTGCTGTTGCAGATGACGGGCGTCGACGGAGGGCATGACTTGCCAGTGGTCGTATCGCAGGTGTCATCCTTGCCGATGCATCGGGCGCCACATTCCTTCTCGGCGGCGATGTCGCAACACAGCGCGCCGGTAGAATGACAGAACAGACCCGGAGAGCAGTATGTCGACCCGCACGTGATGCTGCCAAACGGGGCGCAGTAGCCATAGCCGCCACTGCCATACCGGTAGTCGGGGATGCACAATTCTACCGGGCTGCAACATCTGGTGTTGCAGAAGATGGGCGTCGACGGAGGGCAAGCCATGCCAGTAGCATTGTCGCAGATATAGTCCTTTGGGACACATCGGGTGCCGCATTCTTTTTCGCCAGCGATGTCGCAACACAACCCCGGGGCAGTGGAGTGGCAGAACTGGCCAGCAAGGCAGAACCGATCCCTCGCGCATGCTATGCTGCCAAACGGGGCGCAGTAGCCGAGCGGAGAGTAGCGGAATGGGTCGGAATATGTGTAGTCTGGGATGCACACGTCTACCGGGCTGCAACATGTGGTGTTGCAGACGATGGGCGTCGACGGAGGGCAGTACATGACACCAGTGGCGCTATCGCAGGTAAACGCTTTTGGGACGCATTGGGTGCCGCATTCCTTCTCTGTTGCGCTGTCGCAGCATAACGCGGCGGTAGAGTGGCAGAACTGCCCAGCAAGGCAGAACGACGACTCCTCCCGCGCGCATAACAATGGGTTGCCGACCTTGTTAGGAGGGCATACCCGATCCCTCGGGCACTTTGTGCTGCCAAATGGGGCGCAGCGGCCCGATTCGTCGCCGTCAAACCTGATGTAGTCGGGGATGCACACGTCTGCCGACCTGCAGCATGTATCGTTGCAGACGATGGGCGTCGACGGAGGGCAAGACATGCCGGTGGTCTCATCGCAGGTCCACTCTTTGGGGATGCAACTGGACCCGCATTCCTTCTCACCGGCGATGTCGCAACACCGCCACTCTGTTCCCGAATGGCAGAACTGGCCAACACTGCAGAACCGATCGCTCCCGCATGCAATGCTGCCGAACGGGGCGCAGTAACCGTAGTCGCCCCACCAGCTGTAATGATAATCTGGGATGCACACTTGTGTCGACCCGCAACATGTCGTGTTGCAGACGATGGGCGTCGACGGAGGGCAAGACTTGCCGGTGGTCGTATCGCAGGTCCACTCCTTTCCGATGCATACGTTCCCACATTCCTTCTGACTGGCGCTGTCACAACACGTCAGGGGGACGGCGGTGGAGTGGCAGAACTGGCCCGGACCGCACATCATGACCCCGCGCACTACGTCGATGCCAGGATAACACAGCTTGCTGCCAAACGGGGCGCAAACGCCGCCCGAGTCATGGCCGAAGATGTCGATGTAGTAGGGGATGCACACCTCTACCGGGCTGCAACACGTTTCATTGCAAACGATGGGCTTCGATCCATAGCACGCCGTGCCAGTAGCGTTGTTGCAGATGGCCGCCTTGGGGACACATCGGGTGCCGCATTCCTTTTCACTGGCGATGTCACAGCACAGCGCGGCGGTAGAGTGGCAGAACTGGCCAGCAAGACAGTAGGCCGTGCCGCACTTGATGCTGCCAAACGGGGCGCAGTGGCCGCCATCGCCATACAAATTGGGGATGCACACGTCCACCGGGCTACAGCATTTGTTGTTGCAGACGATGGGCGCCGACGGATGCGAACACAGGCCAGTGGCGTTGTTGTCGCAAGTGTACTCCTTGGGGACGCAATGGGAGCCGCATTCCTTCTCACCGGCGATGTCGCAGCACAACCCCGCGGCGGTAGAGTGGCAGAACTGGCCAGCATGGCAGAACCGACCGCTTCCGCATCTTACGCTGCCAAACGGGGCGCAGTAGCCGTAATAATAGCCGTCGGAATAATCGGGGATGCACACCTCTACCGGGCTGCAACACGTCTCATTGCAAACGATGGGCCTCGACAGAGGGCAAGACTTGCCGGCAGCGTCGCAGGTCCACTCTTTGGGGACGCACCGGTCGCCGCATTCCTTTTCACCGGCGATGTCGCAGCACACTCGGGCGGTAGAGTGGCAGAACTTGCCAGCAAGGCAGAACCGACCGCTCCCGCAATTGATGCTGCCAAACGGGGCGCAGTAGCCGCCACGATAGTCGTACCGGTCCTTGTAGTCGGGGATGCACACATCGACCGTGCGACAGCAAAGGTCGTTGCAAGGAATGGGTGCACCCTTCCACGGGCATTTGCACCGATCCGCTGTGGGCGTGGGCGGCATATAGAAGAATGGTGGAGCTGATTGAACGGGCGACTGACGAGGCGGCGGTCGGAGCGGTGGTGATTTCCCGGACGGCACAGGCGATTGACGAGGCGGCGGTTTGAGTTGCGGCACAGGCGATTGACGAGGCGGCGGTGATTTCAAGCGTGGCACAGGCGAGTGTCGAGGCGGTGGTCGGAGTGACGGTGGTTTGAATTGCGGTGAGTTCGATCGAGGTGGCGGTGGTCTGCGCGGAGGTGGCGATTTCAGGAGCGTCAGTGATTTCGATTGCGGCAGAGGCGATTTTAGGGGCAGCGGTGGCAATGGCGATACGCATGACTGCACGAGTCCGACAACGCGTTGGCAGCGCTCCTTGACCTGCCCACACCATTTGCTGTTGGTGGCCTCGAAGGCGACGAGTGACCAGTCCACGGGATCGGCGGTCAGCGCAGCTACCATGTTCTTAATGCCTGCAGGCAGCACGCGGCATACGATCATTTCAAAAGCAACGTTGCGTGGCGAACAATTGGCGACACCTGTGATCCCATCGAGGATTTGGGAAATTCGAGCAGATCGTCGCATTTGGGGTGCGACAAGTGCCGGGAGTCCCATCATTGAAAACTTACGTGAGTACTCATCGACGCCCAGGTTGAACACCATATCCAGCTGAGCGACGTAGCCTTGTGGACAGGCTTGCACACGTGCCAGCGCGGAGGCATCCAGCAAGCCAGCGAGGTCTTGTTTTACCGCCACCAGTGACAGAGTATACAGAGTGTTGCACTGCGTCGCCGTCAGGCAGGCGCTCGGACGCGTGGTCAGGCACTTCGCGTTGGTCGCTTCATCCCCCGAGCACACTTCGACGAGCAGGAGGCCGGCGATGTTGCCGCCAACTGACTTGACGAGGGTCTTGCTGGCCGCATTGTCGATGTTGAGGCCCACGCAGATTGCGCGTTTTGGTGGTGTAGAGGCATCGTTGTAGACACATCGACGGAACCCTTCGTTGCACTTGATGAGTGGGCTGGGGTCGCCAACCTGCGCGGCCCGAAAAGCGGCGGCTATCTGAGCTGTGGTGCAATCCGCCAAGGCCGGTCTGCTGAGGCTCGCCAGCAGACCAAGCAACCACAGGAACACGACGCCGATTCTTCTGTCGTAAATCATAGCACTAAGAAAAGTAGGAAAGCGCGTGACCAAGAAGAATGCCCGTTCTTTCCGCAGAGAGGTTACTAGCGTTGTAGGGTGTAAGGTAGCTCAGTGGCAGGCGCGTGCACATATGCACGGTACTCCATCCCAGTGACGTCATCGGATACAGTCCGCGTCGGCTGTCTGTAGCATCTTGAAACGGAGGTTTTGGCCACCTGGTGACAGAGAAATCGACATTCAAAGCCATGGCATGGCGACGCTGTCCCACGCGTCGAGACGTGACGTATTGCATCCGCTGCTTGGGATCGAGCCCGGAGTGCATGTGGCCGCATGCTCAACGTCATCGGACAGCTGGTTGTGTGGGCTGTCTGTAGCATCTTGAATCGGGTGTAGATGCACGGGCGTGACGGACCTGACCGCACTGGCCGGCCTAATGAAGCTGGGGACTCTGGTCGTGTACTTCGTGTCAGAGTAACGGTTTGATCACGCAGTGTCATGTGTCTTGTGTCTCGCGGTCACCTCGGTCGCTTCCCGCTGGCTAGTCACTGTTGATGTGTCACAGTCGAGTGTCATATACCATGCGTGCCTTTTTCGCATCCCAATTGCCTACATGCGTCGTAGGCTCCTTTTCCGGTCTTGTAGTGATCGATGTGCCACCGACGTGTGAATTTCTCCCATCTCCCGTATGTGTTGTCGGCTCCGTTTTCGACTATGCCACCGCAACCATACTCGCCCATCGACGCAGACAAAAGAGGGCAGCACCTTACCGCCCGGGCCTGGACTCAACTGCGGGTTGTAGGGTTGTAGGATTGTAGGGTTTTACCCCTGGAGTCGCTGACTGTGATCGAGCCTGCCGTGCATTGGCCCAAAGCTGCTGGACGCCGTTGACCCATGATCGAATACCAAGCTGTAATAATTATTGTGAGTCGATGGTATGGCAACTCCCTGGGTGTAGATGCACAGATTAGATTCTCGGCAGCGTCATTTTCAGTGTCCTCTCGACATAATTGTCCTCATCGTTCTCGCTCTCCCTGAAAAGTACGCCTTCGCTGTGCTACGTGCATGCAGGCAATGTTTTTTTATGTACCTCGATGATTTTGGGCAGATTTGCCTCTTGGTGACAGAGACATCACTGTCCCTCGATGTGTGCAAGTGAAAAGTTTACGTGCGTGTTTTCAGTTGCGGTGCGTTCGATCGGGGGGGCGGTGGTCGGAGCGGTGGTGATTTCAGATGCGGTGCATTCGATGCAGGGGCGGCGATCAGAGCGGTGGCGGCGGGCCGCCCCTTCCGGCTCGGGGCCTGCCTGGAACTCGCGTCGCTCCTTCGGCAACCCACTCGCCTACCAGCGCCTATCGGCGCAGACATTAAAGGCCAGCGTCCTGCCACAGCGCCCCGACCTGGACCCATCCATGGTGGACGCGCCTTGGACCCTTGCCTTCGCTCTGCAGCCTCGATGACTGCCAATGTCCATCTCTTGTCTTGTCAGGGCCGTGTGTTTCTGGTGTGTTGTCGTCTACGTTCCTGCTCCGCGTTCCGATGCACCTTTACCCCCCTGCGTGCGCGACGCTGGCGCCTCTGCTGGCGCCTTTGCCGTGTGCCTCCAGTTGGTCTCGCACGATTGTATTGGAACGCATGGAGGATGCCTGGGCATAAAGTTCTCCACGCGCGTTGTAGATGTCCGCACATGGTTCGAGACAACTTAAGCATGTGCGGACATCTACAACGTTGTATGTGCTCCTGTTTGTATTCTTGGCTGTACTCACGTTCGTACTCTCGGACGGCGGAAAATGGACCTGATGAACCTACGCCGCATGGTCCTCGGGGCCACGCTCGACGACAACACTTCCATGTCGACGCTGCGAGGCAACGCCCTCATCCTGTCGAAGATCGTCGAAGACCTCGACAAGGACGTCGTCCAGCGCCGCCTTGTCAAGAATCCGGATGCCTACATGATTCTCCGGGGAGCGCACAAGCTATTACGTGCGACGGTGCCGTCGGAGGTCGTCTTCCCACCTTCGCGTTCCATGAATGTCAACATGATGCCATTCAAGCTGTTCAAGTGCGAGCAGACGCTGCCTCAGGAGCTGCACGGGTACCTCCCGATTATCAGGCGATGCCCTGTCGCGCCGCGGTCTCTCGATGGCTACGAGCGCATCGCTTACCTGACGTTCCACGAGTCCGACGTTCACGCGGGCGAATCGCAGCGCCGGCCTGGCCTGCACATCGAGCGCCCGGTCTGCGGGCGTGGTCACATCGTTGGGCCTGCCAATGGCGAGGAGTGGCGCTCGGTCGTGTGGGGCCTCGGGCACTGCTCTGATGGCGGCTGGCCCGTGGACGGCATCTATGTGGCGTCCAGCGTTTCAAAATCGTGCGCGGTCTACGATTTCATAGTGGAGGAGCCCGAGCGGGTCACGGACATGCACGGCCAGCTCCCGGCGTGCGCGAGGGAGTTCCTAGGAGCGCCTCGGCTCCTCGAGGCTGGCGAACTGTGCTGGATAACTGACAGGACGCCGCACGAGTCGATGAAGCTCACGGAGGCGACGCACCGCCAGTTCTTCCGGCTGGTCGTCGGCCCCATCGGCGAGTGGTACTCGAAGCATAACACGCCGAACCCGCTCGGGGTCGAGCCGAACGCGCCCGTATCAGACGCGGACAAATTTGCGGCCGTGTGAACATTTGTCCGACGCGTCCTGGCGTCCCGGTCTCCATCGCATCCATCACTGGCCTAGGTCGCTTGCCTAGGCCGCTTGCCAGTGAACCCAATTTTGCACAACCTGCAAAAGTGTGCGCGACCTGAAAAAGTGTGCGTGACCTAGAAAAGGTCAATGGTCATGTCGTGCTTACGATTCGTGCCGCTTTAGCCGTTGTATGTGTCTCATGTGTCGATCCAACATCACCTCTTTCATAAGTTTGATCACGAAGCTGATAGCGACTACCACGGCAAAAGTTGCTGGTGTCTCTGCAGTTATGCCCAGTGACAGTCGAGTGATTCCTGAGTGAGTTGAGGTGCCTCTCCATGAAGTCTCAATGATCGCGTGCCTTCGCTCCCCTTCCGTCTCGGGTCCAGCCTGTCCCTCGCACAATCCTATCTCGCATCTGGATGTCTGCACTTGGCTCTGGATGTTTTTTTAAGTGTAGTAGGATCGTTGGTAGGTCTGTGGAGGTGTCCCTGTGTCTCGCGAGTGAATGACGGTGACTCGTGGTGACTCATGAGTGAGTCAAGGTGACAGACGAGCGAACGACGGTGACTCTGGTATCTGTCCAGTGACATTAGAGTGAGTCGAGGTGACACTCGCTGGAGTCTCAATGATCGCGTGCCTTCGGCACGTCGGCCGGCCGCCAAGCGGCCCCGCCCTCCCCTTCCGGCTCGGGGCCTGCCTGGCACTCGCTGCCGCTCGTTCGGCAGCCCACTCGCCTATCGGCGCAGACTGAAAAAGGCCAGCATCTTGCTGCAGCGGCCGATCCTCGACGCCTGCCGTGGCCGCGCCTTGGACACAATCTTGACGCACTCCAGACGCGCCCTCGACGCTTCCCTTTACACACCTCAAGGGATGGCAGTGATTGTCGCTGCATGCTTGTGAGTCAATAGTGCCGAGTGGGTGTACTGTATGTCTATGGCTCCTACGATGGTGTCCAGGCGTGCTAGCATCTCTCGAGCGTCCTTGATGATCGTTTGCTTGCATCTCGCGTATTGTCGTTGTGTCTCGCTGCCATCCCGCCTGCATGTGACCGCCTCACAGTCGAGTGTTACAGCTTATCCCGGTCGAATATCGGGACAGTCATTTTGTCCTCAATCTTGTCCTCTGTAAATCGCATCCACCATTTGTGGTCATGCGGCTTGGTTCGGATTTCGACAGCAACGAGCAGGTTCGATTGTTATGCATCATCCAAGGGGTGCACTAGAAAGTCCGGTCGATGCCCGCATGTCAGAAGGCTCTCAGCGCATGCCAAGATGTTTAGAGCGCCCAAGATATCGCGAGGCCACCGCGTGCCACACTCCTTACAGCACAAAACCTGTCGAGTGATCCTTCTGTTGCTGTCTCGTCCTGGAGACGCGCGTCCTCCGCACGCGTTGCAAGCGCTGGAGGTGTCTCCTTCGTACACTGTCAGCGTCCCTCCGCTGAGGTGCACGTCGACAGGAGATTCAACGCGCTCACGACATGGAACAATGCGTGTAGATGCGGTCTTGAACGTAAAATTCGCCTGTCGGATCATCCTGTGCACGGATGATCTTGAACAAGTAAAATCGCATGCACGGAGAGCACGAGTCATCGATGATCCGGTATGAAAAGGGTTTTCGGTCAGCAGCCGTTCGACAGAACTTTGCAGGAGCACTTGCTGTTCTGAAACGTGCTGACGCCGTTTTCTCTTACGCCTGATCATACCTCGATTGACACGACCCAATGATCGTACCCAACGATTTAATGTGCTTTTGGACACTCCGTGTCGTGATGCTGCTTTTCGATGACTCTTCAGTGAAAAATAACTCTGCAGGGCCGTCCGGACAACGTCTGGCGAGTACGCTTGGCGAGTAACTGCGGTAAACTTCACAAAGTGTCCAGGTTGAGAAGTTGTTCACCGGACATTGGAATGTCAGTACGTGCTACGAACATGACATGGATCGTTGTCCATCCACTCCTTGGTTGGGCAGCTGTCCTGTCTTTCTCTAGCTATGTTTCACAGCAGCAGCATACCAAGCAGGCAGTGCGGGGTCAGGGTCAGGGTTGGTGTCGATGTCGGTGTTGGTGTGGTGTCTATGTTGTTCCTAGCTCTGCTTGCAGTCCTGAGCACGTCGGTCTTTGCAGACTGCTCCACAGCACAGATCAACGCAGCCTTGTGGACCGCGCAGGCTGGAGACCCCGGCCCGTTCATCAAGTGCAACGAGGGGCTGCGCCAATGTGTGTACCTTGACACCGCCGAACCACCACAGCGCACAATCTGCGTGGGACTCAACATCGACGATGGTGCAAACCAAGCCCTCATTAAATCAGTTGGCGGCAACATTACTCACCTTCGAAGCGTCGAACCATGCTCGGGGGATGACGCGACCAACGCCAAGTGCCTCACCAGTCGCCCTGACGCGTGCCTGACCGAATCACAGTGCAACATTCTGTACAATCTATCGCTGGTGGCGGTAGCAGACGACGTCGCTGGCGTGCTGGACGCCGCCGCTTTGGCACGTGTGCAGGCATGTCCGGCAGGCTACGTCGCCGAGCTTGACATCATGTTCAATCTGGGGCTCAAGAAGTTCTCAGGTAAGGGCTGGGAACCACCACACACAGGCGCGCGCCGCATGTGTCACATGAAGTTCGATGATCCAGACTGTTTTTCAAGTATCCATGCTATGATATTGTGCATATGCAATCATCGTTGTCGCACAACGCCAAATACCCCTGCCCCACACCATTCCGGCATGGTGTGTCATTTATTTATACTTATTTCGATCACGCAAACGTTGCTTTCAAACGATCGTGTTGCGGGTGGTGGATGCAGGCTTGAAGGACATGGTGGCCGCGCTAACAGCCAACCCACTGAACTGGTCACGCGCCGCCATTGTGGCCACTGATAGCACATGGTGTGGGCAGGTGAAGACACGTTGCGCGCGCGTGGTCGGGCTCATGCAGTCATGCTCATCGCCTTGGCCCTCCCGCGCGCCGCCACGACGATCCCCTGTGCCGCACCTGAAATCGCCACCGCTCCGACCGCCGCCTCGACAATCGCCCGTGCCATACCTGAAATCACCGCCGCTCCGACTGCCGCCCTTTCAGTCTGTCCCGCCATTCTTCCTGCCGCCCGCACCCCCAGCGGACAGTGCCAAGTGCCCGCGAAATGACAGACCCATTCCTTGCCACACGACGTGTTGCAGCCCAGTGGAGTTGTGCATTCAAGGCAAGCGTGGAGGCGCATGCGCCCCGTTCGGCAGCATCAAGTGCGGGATGGACTTCTGTCTTGCTGGCCAGTTTTGCCACTCTACTGCCGCGGTGTGTTGCGACATTGCCACAGAGAAGGAATGCGGCATCAGATGCGTCCCCAAGGTGTCTATGTGCGACAACGCCACCGGCATGGCGTGCTATCCGCCGAGGACAATCTTCTGCAACACAACATGCTGCAGCCCGGTTGATGTGTGCATCCCTGAATATTTCGAATCCAGTCCTTACGGATACTGCGCCCCCTTTGGTAGTATCAAGTGCGGGCGAGATCGGTTCTGCTCTCCGGGCAAGTTCTGCCACTCTACCGCCGCGCATTGCTGCGACGTCGCCACCGAGAAGGAATGCGGCGACACATGCGTCCCCCAGGAGTCGATCTGCAACACCACCACCACCGGCAGGGCGTGCTATGAACGGACGCCCATCGTCTGCAACACAACATGTTGCAACCCGCTTCAGTTGTGCCTCCCTGACTACCTCGACTGGTACGGCCATGGTGGCTACTGCGCCCCGTTTGGCAGCATGAAATGCGGGAAGGATTACTGTCTTGCTGGCCAGTTCTGCCACTCAAGGGTGGCCTCCTCTAACAATGCGCGTTGCTGTGACATCGCCACCGAGAAGGAATGCGGCGACAAGTGCGTCCCCAAGCAGGTTTTCTGCAACACCACCACCGGCACGGCGGCGTGCTATGGATCGACGCCCATCGCTTGCAACTCAACATGTTGCAGCCCTGCGGAGGTGTGCTTCCCTGACTACCTCGACTGGGATGGCAATGGCGGCTACTGCGCCCCGTTTGGCAGCATCAAGTGTGGGGCGTCGTTCTGCTCTGCGGGCCAGTTCTGCCACTCCACCGCTGCGTTGTGTTGCGACATCGCCACCGAGAAGGAATGCGGCGACAAGTGCGTCCCCAAGCAGGTTTTCTGCAACACCACCACCGGCACGGCGGCGTGCTATGGATCGACGCCCATCGTTTGCAACACAACATGTTGCAGCCCGGTTGAGGTGTGCCTCCCTAACTACCTCAACTACGGCAATGGTGGCTACTGCGCCCCTTTTGGCAGCATCAAGTGCGGGTCGTCGTACTGCTCTGCGAGCCAGTTCTGCCACTCTACCGCTGCCTTTTGTTGCGACATCGCTACTGAGAAGGAATGCGGCGACGCATGCGTCCCCCCGGAGTCGATCTGCAACACCACCACCACCGGCACGGCGTGCTTTGGCTCGACGCCCATCGTTTGCAACTCAACATGTTGCAGCCCGGCGCAGGTGTGCTTCCCTGATTACCTCAACTGGTACGGCCATGGCGGCTACTGCGCCCCGTTTGGCAGCATCAAGTGTGGGTCGTCGTTCTGCTCTGCGGGCCAGTTCTGCCACTCAACCGCTGCCTTTTGTTGCGACATCGCCACCGAGAAGGAATGCGGGAACAAGTGCGTCCCCAAGGCGGCTCTCTGCAAGGACGCCACCGGCACGGCGTGCTATGGATCGACGCCCATCGTTTGCAACTCGACATGTTGCAGCCCCGCGGAGGTGTGCCTCCCTGACTACCTCAACTGGGATGGCAATGGCGGCTACTGCGCCCCGTTCGGCAGCATCAAGTGTGGGGCGTCGTTCTGCTCTGCGGGCCAGTTCTGCCACTCAAGGGTGGCCTCCTCTGACGATGCGCGTTGCTGTGACATCGCCACCGAGAAGGAATGCGGCGACGGGTGCGTCCCCATGGCGGCTATCTGCAACAACGCCACAGGCACCGCGTGCTATGGATCGACGCCCATCGTTTGCAACTCAACGTGCTGCAGCCCCGCGGAGGTGTGCTTCCCTGACTACCTCAACTGGGATGGCAATGGCGGCTACTGCGGCCCGTTCGGCAGCATCAAGTGTGGGTCGTCGTTCTGCTCTGCGGGCCAGTTCTGCCACTCAAGGGTGGCCTCCTCTGACGATGCGCGTTGCTGTGACATCGCCACCGAGAAGGAATGCGGCGGCGCATGCGTCCCCAAGGCGGCTATCTGCAACAACGCCACCGGCACGGCGTGCTATGGATCGACGCCCATCATTTGCAACTCGACATGTTGCAGCCCGGTTCAGGTGTGCCTCCCTGACTACTTCAACTGGGATGGCAATGGCGGCTACTGCGCCCCGTTTGGCAGCATAAAATGCGGGACGCACTACTGTCATGCTGGCCAGTTTTGCCACTCTACCGCTGCCTTTTGTTGCGACATCGCCACCGAGAAGGAATGCGGGAACAAGTGCGTCCCCAAGGCGGCTCTCTGCAACAACGCCACCGGCACGGCGTGCTACGGATCGACGCCCATCGTTTGCAACTCGACATGTTGCAGCCCGGTTCAGGTGTGCCTCCCTGACTACCTCAACTGGGATGGCAATGGCGGCTACTGCGCCCCGTTTGGCAGCATCAAGTGTGGGGCGTGGTTCTGCTCTGCGGGCCAGTTCTGCCACTCAAGGGTGGCCTCCTCTGACAATGCGCGTTGCTGTGACATCGCCACCGTGAAGGAATGCGGTGACAAGTGCGTCCCCAAGGCGGCCTTCTGCAACAACGCCACCGGCACGGCGTGCTATGGATCGACGCCCATCGTTTGCAACTCGACGTGCTGCAGCCCGGTTCAGGTGTGCCTCCCTGACTCCCTCAATTGGGACGGCCATGGTGGCTACTGCGCCCCGTTTGGCAGCATCAAGTGCGGGTCGTGGTACTGTTCTCCGGGCCAGTTTTGCCACTCCACCGCTGCGTTGTGTTGCGACATCGCCACCGAGAAGGAATGCGGGAACAAGTGCGTCCCCAAGGCGGCTTTCTGCAACAACGCCACCGGCACGGCGTGCTACGGATCGACGCCCATCGTTTGCAACACGACATGTTGCAGCCCGGTTCAGGTGTGCCTCCCGGTCTACACCAACTGGTACGGCCATGGTGGCTACTGCGCCCCTTTTGGCAGCATCAAGTGCGGTTCGGAGTTCTGTTCTCCGGGCCAGTTTTGCCACTCAAGGGTGGCCTCCTCTAACAATGCGCGTTGCTGTGACATCGCCACCGAGAAGGAATGCGGCGACAGGTGCGTCCCCAAGCAGGTTTTCTGCAACAACGCCACCGGCACGGCGTGCTATGGATCGACGCCCATCGTTTGCAACTCGACATGTTGCAGCCCGGTTCAGGTGTGCCTCCCTGACTCCCTCAATTGGGACGACCATGGTGGCTACTGCGCCCCGTTTGGCAGCATCAAGTGCGGGTCGTGGTACTGCTCTCCGGGCCAGTTCTGCCACTCAAGGGTGGCCTCCTCTGACGATGCACGTTGCTGCGACATCGCCACCGAGAAGGAATGCGGCGACAAGTGCGTCCCCAACGAGACTATGTGCAACACCACCACCGGCACGGCGTGCTATGGATCGACCCCCGTCGTTTGCAACACAACATGCTGCAGCTCGGTTGACGTGTGCCTCCCCGCCCTCCACTGGTACGGCAATGGCGGCGTCTGCACACCGTTTGGCAGCATAAAATGCGGGACGGACTACTGTCTTGCTGGCCAGTTCTGCCATTCTGTGTCCGAAAGGTGTTGCGACATCGCCACCGAGAAGGAATGCGGCGCCCTTTGCGTGCCCAAGGCGGCCTTCTGCAACAACGCCACCGGCACGGCGTGCTATGGATCGACGCCCATCGTTTGCAACTCAACGTGTTGCAGCCCCACGGAGGTGTGCCTCCCGGACTCCCTCAACTGGGACGGCCATGGTGGCTACTGCGCCCCGTTTGGCAGCGTCAAGTGTGGGTCGTGGTACTGCTCTCCGGGCCAGTTCTGCCACTCAAGGGTGGCCTCCTCTGACGATGCGCTGTGTTGCGACATTGCCACGGAGAAGGAATGCGGTGCCCAGTGCGTCCCCATGTCGTCTACTTGCGACACCGCTACCGGCACATATTGCGGTCCATTGAGGCCTACTATTTGCAACGACACTTGTTGCAGCCCGGTGGAGCTGTGCATCCCCTGGAACAGCGACTATGGCAGAAGCTATTGCGCCCCTTTCGGCAGCCAGCTGTGCGGCATGAATGGCTACTGCGGCCCAGGTTCGACGTGCAACACCGCGGCGCTAGCCATCAACGGCACTGGACTCTGTTGCAATGACGCCGCAGAGAAGGCTTGTGGTCAGACGTGCTGTGGCGTGCACAACCTGTGCTGCACGGACACGAAGGCCGGCTATTGCTGTCCCAACAGAAATCAGTCGTGTTGTGGCGGTTCATGCTGCACGCCGGGTTGGAGGTGCTGTAACGGCAAGTGCAAGCTGAGATGCGCATGATGAAACAACATGATTGACACGGCTGGTTGCGTGCTCCAACATGTGCCGCGGTGATGTGTGCTTTCAGCTATTCACATTTGCATTGCGTGTTGCACATGTTGGCGCGTGTCGTTTGGGGGTGTCGGCGTATCTTGCCAAGTGAACTGTTGGGGGCGACCAATAAGCTTTAGTCTGCGCGGTGGCTCGACCACAAATTTGTCGTCGCCTCAGGCCGTCGATGTGCGTAGCAGGCTCACGTTTAGAGCGTGTCGTTTCGGCGCATCATGCCAAATGTTGGGGCGTGACCAATAACAGTCTCCGCGACCTGAAGCTGATGGGTCGACAAAGAAGCCCTCGTCGCCCCAGGACGTCGTTTTGCGTAATAAGCTCACCTTCGGAGAGCGTCGTCGTTTTGGGTCCTTGTCATACTGAGCCGATGTTTGTGTCTGCATCTTTGCAGATGTCGGCACGTCCCGCCGAAGTTGTCCCGTGATGCAGAGGCATTGGCGCATCAAATAAGTAAAACATATATGATAAAAAGCCCTGACAACGGGGGTATCAGGGCGTTTTATTTGCACATTGGCACGTGTGTCGTCGGGGACTATTGCACTCAATACCTCCTCCGCGCCTCCGGACGTGGATTGTGTCGCAAGCGTCTTGTTGAGATGCGGCGTCTCGTTTGTCGTTGCATCCTGCCAAGCACAACTTGGCGCGACGATACAATTTGTGTGTGTCGGCTTGAATAGCGTTGTGCAGATGCATTGGCGCATCAAATAAGTACATAAATATGTGATACCTCCCGTTGTCGGGGCGTTTTATCTGCACATTAGCACGAGTGTCGTCGGGGACTATTGCGCTCAGTACCTCCTCCGCGCCTCCGGACGTGGATTGTGTCGCAAGCGTCTTGTTGAGATGCGGCGTCTCGTTTGTCGTTGCATCCTGCCAAGCACAACTTGGCGCGACGATACAATTTGTATGTGTCGGCTTGAATAGCGTTGTGCAGATGCATTGGCGCATCAAATAAGTCAATACATATATGATACCCCGTTGTCGGGGCGTTTAATGTGCACATTATCACGAGTGTCGTCGGGGACTATTGCGCTTAATACCTCCTCCGCGCCTCCGGACGTGGATTGTGTCGTAGGCTTCTTGTTGAGATGCGGCGTCTGGTTTGTCGTTGCATCCTGCCAAGCACAACTTGGTGCGACGATACAATTTGTAGGTGTCGGCTTGAAAGTGTTGGTGCGGCACATAGCGGTTGGTAAGGGTCCAGGATGCTCGACCTTCATGTTCGCGGGCAGGCGATGTTAGCGCGGAGTGACAGATGTCGCCGCTGGCATATTGCAAAAGTGTGCATGGCCTTTGACTTTGCTCCTTTCGTCTTCGCGATGCCTTGGTCAACTCGACCGATCAAATTGCAACACCAAGGCCGTGTCACGAGCTGTGTGCCGGTGTGTCTACCTCGCTGATTGGATGTGTAGAGCGACGCGCATTGATGCTGACCTGAGGGGAACGTCGTCGTTGTGGTATGTCGCTTGGTGTCGATTACATGCGGTTCAATGTAATGTTGTCGTTGATCTCTGCCCCTCCACGCTTCTCCACGAGGAGACCACTCTCTGACAGTGTCACAATTGTGCAACGGTGTCCAGAGATCGACGTCACTGCAACCCAAGTTCAGGTGTTGTGTCGTGGTAGGCGAGTGGTGTCATGGGGTCCGAGTGGGTCTAGGTGTTGTGTCGTGGTAGGCGAGTGGTGTCATGGGGTCCGAGTGTGATGTTGTGGGGTCCGAGTTGGCCCGGCTGGTGTCGCGGGGTCCGAGTGGTGTCGTGGGGTCCGAGTGGTGTCGCCGATGGGTACATGTGCATGCGCGTCCCTGACTTGCGCTGGGGGTCCCGAGTCACAGCGATGGACGATCGTTTCCACTCCGCGCCGCACGCATGCGTCACCACGAAAACCTTGTCGGTGTCGCAGTTCAAGCGCTCCATGACTCTGTATGCGTGCGCGGGCTTCATGAGGCCCGTTACGTATGCGCGTTCATCGCGCTGCCCATCCTGGCTTTCCAACGTGAGCAGGCCCAACTCGTTGATGAGGGCCAACGGGCCGTAACTTTCGGGCTCAACCTGCGAAACATCGTCAGCTTCCTATAGGCCGCCTTCCCGGATCCACTTGGCTGCTTGCCGGCAACAAGCTGCGAACCCTGTCATCCTTCCTTTCTGAGCTGCGCGTATTTTTCGCTCACGATCGGACTCTCGTACACGTTCACGGATCATCTCAGCACTCCGCGACTCACATCCACGATTCACATCCTAGGGTCTAACGCATCACTACCGGTGCTCGTGTCGACAATGAACATGACGAACTGGTCGTCGAGGGATTTCCCCAAAATCGTCGTCGACAAGCATTATCGCACATTCACAGGGCGTCTGCGTTTCGCCTCGTAGTTCCTTCGCAACAGGTTTCCAGGTCGCGCCAACTTTCTAGGTCGAGCCTAAAACTGACTTTTTCACATCAACACTTTCTAGTCGCCCCAGCTTTTCCGGGTCGCCCATTTTAGGTCGCCCAAACGTTTCCATGTCGAGCAAACTTCTTGCGGTCGCGCTGACTTTTCGGGGTTGCAACTCACACTCGGAAAACTTCACGGCTCTCAAGCGAAACCGCCTACCGCCTGTCGTTGCATGCTGTTGTATATGCGTTCGCCTGTTGCACAAATACTAAGGTGTAACGGCCGTGTTTTCATTTTGCAGAACGCAGACTGTATCATACACACTACATGGAGAACTGGTGATCTGCCGGGAAGCAAATAGTTTGTCTGCGAAGACCGTACGTGCACCATAAGCTCCCTTGCAACGTAACAACAACTTCAACGAGCTTATGACGTACGGGGAGCATCCGATTGCAATGCACAGCCTGCCAGTCGATGTGAGGTCATGAGGGTGTCATTTTGAATTCTGGGGGATTCGCTGCGATCGCCCACGGGGGCCTGACCGCTGCTGGCAAGATGGCTCGGTTGTCAGGCTGGCTCCTGGCGACCTCGAATACGCACCTCCGATTCGCGGCGGTGGGCGGTGCCACCGCTGTGTTGGCATTCTCGATCGTCGCAACCGTCAGACATGTCCGCGCTGCCATCGCACGCCGGCGAGAGCGCATGATTCCAGAGCACGGCTTCATCGCTTACGTCGAGCGATTCACCAGAGCTCTGAGTGCCGATCACCGGTGGTCGATCGATATCTGGCTTGCGCTCGCAAAGGGCGTCAACGACTTCGGCAAGCATGAGGCAGCGGAGAGGATTTTGCGCGATGGATTTGAGCGAATAACCAAGGCCCTGGGCGCCGATGCTCGGCAAACGCTCGCGACGGCGCATGCGCTAGCGATTTGCATTGACGGCCAGGGCAGGCACGATGAGGCGTTGACCCTTTTTCGCGAGGCGGCAGAGCGAATGACGAGGGCCTTGGGCGAAGATGATCGGCAAACGCTCGCGACTATGCATGCGCTGGCCGCGTGCTTGCGGGACCAGGGCAGGCACGATGAGGCGTCGGCGCTTTTTCGCGAGGCGGCAGAGCGAATGATGAGGGCCTTGGGCGAAGATGATCGGCAAACGCTCGCGACGATGCATTCGCTGGCCGCGTGCTTGCAGGGCCAGGGCAAGTGCAAGGACGCTGAGGAGTTTTTTCGTGTTGCGCTCAAGCACCGCTACAGGGTCCTGGGTGCCGACGATGAGAACACGCTCGCGACGAGGCGCGCGCTTGCGGAATGTCTGAAAGACCAAGGGCGCGAAGAAGCGGCGGAACATTTCCGCGAGGTGCTCCGGTGTAGGACCAGGGTCTTTGGCGCTGATGACCGGCGGACGCTGGCATCGATGTATGCACTTGCGACGTGCCTGGACGGCCAAGGCAAGCACGACGGGGCGGTGTCATACTTTCACGATGCGCTCCAAGTGCAGACAAGGGTCCTCGGCGACACCGATTCGGACACGCTCGCGACGATGCGCGCATTGGAATCGTGCCTGCACGCCCAAGGAAAGCACGAGGAAGCGGACAGGGTCTTTTGGAAGGACGACCAACGCATTCGAGAAGCGCTCGAACGACAGACCAGGGACTTGGGCGCTGATCACCCTGAGACGCTGACGACGATGCACGAGCTCGCGGAGTGCTTGACGAGGCGAGGCAAGTGCTTGACGAAGGTGGCGCGCCAAGACAAGTTCAAGGAGGCGGAGCAGTACTACCGCGCCGCACTGGAGGCAAGATCGAGGGTCCTGGGGAACGATGACCAATCCACGCAAACGACGATGCATGCGCTGGCGAATTGCCTCTGGGATCAAGGCAAGCTCGAGGAGGCGGAGAAACACTTGCGGGTGGTGCTCGATGTTGAAACGCGGGCCCTGGGCGCTGACGACATGAAGCGGCTCGGGACAGTATATGCTTTAGCGGCGTGTCTGAGACACCAACGTAGGCTACACGAGGAGGAGAGCATATACCGCGAGGAGCTCGAGCGCCAGATACGGGTCTTCGGCGTAGACGACTGTATGACCACCATCACGATGAGTAAGCTTTCTTGGTGCCTGAGCCACCAAGGCAGGCCCGAGGAGGCAAAGGTGTACTTGGGCATGTCGCTCGCGCCGTCCCTCGACCACTGCTGACCGGCCACTCATGTCGGGACACAGTGACGAGCGTGCCACCCAGCAGGGCATCGAATGCAGCACGACATCTTTGGCCACCAGGCATCGCTCCTCGAACTGGTACAACGTGCTGAGCGTGCGGAAGGTGGCATTCTTGTGGATTGGCACCGTGTGCGCACATGACCGCTGACGCAACGTCCAACTTGTCCGACACTGCCAGACCCGATCGCACGAATCAAGAAGCGCCCAAACAACAATCATGGCCATTTGCGATGTCGTAAAGTTTTGCCATGGATTCACAAGGGTGTGTGACACGCACCGAGCTTGCTGCTCATGTCTTCAAGGTCCTGGCGTTGAGTGTGTCTAGAGGCTTGTTCCTCAACTTGGTGCACGGGCTGTGGTGTTCATTCAAACGCGTCAAGAAACGAGGCCCTTTGTGACTACGCTATGATGGCTTGTGCGCAACACCCCCTTTGTAAGCTGAGGGACCTTGTCGTGGTCGCAATCAGGTGTACATGATGTTGGCGAGACGGGCGAGGGGAGTCGCGGAGTGCAGTGTTCCCAGTATGTGCAGGATGGGTGCTAGTATGTTCTCATGGGTGATGGTGTCCCTCGATGGTGCACTTGCGTGGCCACATGGAAAGCTTGCAACAAAACATGGCGCGACCCTAAAACAATCACGTCGATGGGTTTCGGCAGGCCCCATCTGCTCCGTAGTTTGAATACATGCGCGGCATCGAGGTGAACAGGGGTGTGTCCAAGCAAGATTTACCTGGATAGCGATGGAGCGATGCAGAACGTTCAGGGGCTCGCTATCAGATGGCGGTCGATGCATGCTGGTGAGTGTCGAGGAAGTCCCAGTGATCGCATGCCTTCAGCACGCCGGTCTGGCTGTCCAGCGGCACCAGGCCACATTCCAAGACCCAGCCATATTCCAAGACCAGGCCAGGTGGAAGGCCAGGCCCAGTGCTTGTTCCTACTGGAGTGCAACTGGATGGCGGGAGGTACGTGGAACATGCCCCAGGCCTGCATGCATTCAGCATCCAAACAAAAAAACTATATAACCACCCGCCCCCCACACACCTGGTCCCGCCAAGTCTCGCTACTCGCGTTTTCCATACACCCTCGTGCGCGATAACTACTGGAACGGTGCGTTCGTGCCACTGATTAGCACGCGCGGCGTGTGTGTAATGTGATTCGGGCGTTTGCTATCTACATCCGCAGCGACATCTGCCCCTTCCTGCGTCGCCTTCTCCTTCGACGCGAATCGCCCCGTGCTTCATATCGCAGCTTCAAGTTTCAACTTCGACTTCAAGTGTTCAGACCGCTGGCACCATGGATTTGCCTGGGCTGCAAATGGCACAGCCTTTGTACCCGTTCACAGTGGCGAACGCGACGACGAAGCCGATCGTCATCCGGGAAAGCTATGCCGCGCCAGCTATGCTGCCCGAAGGCTTTTGCTTGACCAAGGAGCAGGTCAAGCACCAAGTTTACGAGAAGACCAAGGCGTCGGCCGACTTCACCGATGATCAGCGAGCCAAGCAGGACACGGTCGCCGGGAAACATGTGAAGATCGATTCGTCAGCCCGGAACCAGGCAAGTGTCTTAGAACTACCTGTACATGCTTCGGGCAAGGCAGTCGACGTAATGTGTGCGACTCGTGGGACATCAAGAAACCAACACGCCATTCCACGCGCCCCGGTTCTTTGTTATTGCAGGAGCACAAGCGCGCGACAACATCGCAAGAAGCGAACAAGGTCGGAGTCGAAGGCGGCGGTTCCGTCCTCTTTGGCTTGGTGAGCGGCAACATGAAAGTCGATGTCGCCAACCACGCGCGGCGTTTTGGTCGTGTCGCCATCGACCAATAAGCATTGGCCAGCAGGCCGCGCGCCGTGGGACGATGGCGTGCACCTTCCGGTCCTGCCTCGTGCGCTCGCTCAACTCATCGCCAAGCCCCATACTCAGCCCAATCCGCCGTTGGCTGGCCATGCGGCAATTCAGCGCACCGGTCGACCACTTGCGGCGTCTTCTTCAGACACTGACCGGGCCCGGGGCGATGCGGTTGTCGAGGCAGCAAGTCATCAGCCACGCAGCGCACAAGTCGCGTCCGCCGTCGAACGCTTGCTGCTGCTGCTCAGCAAGACGCGATGGGACGACCGGAGGGCGTGGCGTGACATCGCGACGGCGCTCAAGAACGAGTATGGCGATGAGTACAAGAGTACCTGGAAGCGCATGTCCCAGATCAGCGTCAAGTATGATGACGCTCAGGCGGAGGTCCTCTGGGCGTCCGTGGCGCGCGGCGGCTACGACGGCCCAATTGTGACCATGCGCACCATTCACATGTGGGCCATGCACGACGACCCCATGGGGTACCAGTTGTACAAGGCCAGCACCATCCCCGCCTCCGTCAAGGACAAGTACGACCAAGACGACCGCGGCCTGGGCGAAATCGCTGCGGAGCTCCTGCAACATGCCGTCAAGCGCGTCGACAAGTCCCTGTTCTACTACTTTGACCCCCGGCTGACTGCATGGGTGGAATGCGACGAGTCGCGTCTGCGCTTGATCGTCAGCCATGCGCTCGAGGAGGCGCTTGCCGATCTGAACGCCTACTTCTCCCTGCAGCTCTCCAGCGCGCGTCGCGTGAGCGACGACCCCGAGCGCGAGATCACGGAGCTCGAGGCTAAACGCGACAAGGTCCTGTCCACCATCAAATACGTGCGGACGTACAACGGCATGTCGCGCGTGATGCACGTGGCGTCACCGCTCCTCGCCGATCCGCATTTCAAGCAGAAACTAGACTCCATCCCGTACCTCCTTGGCGTTCGGAACGGCGTTGTCGACCTGCGCACCGGCGCCCTGCGGTCGCGCGCCCCAGAAGACATGATCTGCAACATCCTGGACGTCGATTACGACCCGCGTGCTAATACGACTCTCATGGACGCCCTCGTGTTGTCTGCCATGGCCGACGATGTGGAGATGGCGCGGTTCGTGCAAAAGCTCGTGGGATACGGCGTCACTGGCGAGGTCTCCGAGGAGATCTTTCCGGTATGGACAGGCAACGGGCGAAATTGCAAGGGGACGCTCAGTCAGCTGCTGCAAAAACTGCTGGGCAACTTTTACAAGGAGATGAACTGCGCGGTTATCGTGGACCGCAACGTGTGCAACATTGACGCCGAGCGCGCCAAGCTGCTTGGGGGGCGCATCGCCGTCTTCAACGAGCTGCGCCCCGGCGACAAGCTCAAGACCAACGAGGTGCAGCTTCTCAGCGGCGGCGATGGCATCCCGGCCAAGCCCATGTACAAAGACCCGATGACGATCATTCCGCGCCACCTGTGTATTTTGACGACCAACCACATGCCAGAGCTATCCGAGGTCATCCCCGCCATCGTTGAACGCATGCTGTGCGTCCACTTTCCCGTCTCGTTTGTGGACCTTGCCCCTGGAGAGGAGCCCACGCTGTTCCGTCGCCAGCGCGACAACTCGCTCAAGGACCGCCTTTACGGCGACCTACCCGCCGCGCTCAAGTGGGTCGTCGACGGGGCAGTGGCGTGGTACGCGTCAAAAGACCTCAAGCGCAACGCGCCTGAAAAGGTCAAGGCGTTCAGTCGACGCTACTTTGACGAACAAGACAAGATCGGGCAGTTCTTGAGGGAGCGTTGCAATGTGGGCGCAGGTTTGCGAGCACCTTCAGGGGAGCTCCTCGCGGCCTTCAACGCTTGGGCTGGCAAAGACAGCCATGTGTCGGACAAGCAGCTGCCCGCCCTCCTCCGCGCCAAAGGCTTTGACAAGAAGCAGATGCGTGTAGGGCACGGAAAGTGCATGTGCTATGATGGTGTGGAGCTGTGTGACGATGGTCCTAATTTTCTGGACACCAGCGATTGATGTCTTAGAACACCTAGAATACCTAAAACCTATAACACCTTGTCTAACTTGTCCAGGGTAAAAACCAAACTTCTCGTATAGAGAAGAAAAAGTTTGGTTTTTACCCTGGACAAGTTAGACAACCGCAACTGTCGTCATGGCAACGATGGAGTCCTCAAATATTGAATCGCCCGAGCCGGACGTCCGGCGGCAGCGCGACAACTCGCTCAAGGATCGTCTGTCCGCCCTCCTCCGCGCCAAAGGCTTTGACAAGAAGCAGATGCGTGTAGGGGACGGAAAGTGCATGTGCTATGATGGCGTGGAGCTGTGTGACGATGGTCCTAATTTTCTGGACACCAGCGATTGATGTCTTAGAACACCTAGAATACCTAAACCTATAACACCTTGTCTAACTTGTCCAGGGTAAAAACCAAACTTCTCGTATAGAGAAGCCTTTTATAGGAAAAGTTTGGTTTTTACCCTGGACAAGTTAGACAACCGCAACTGTCGTCATGGCAACGATGGAATCGTCGGTGTAGTCAGTATCGTCGCTATCAGTGTGGTCAACGTCAGCGTCAGCGTCAACGGGTCGGCATCGTCACTCATCCTGTATACAGCATGTGAGCACGGCGGTGTCTCTGTCAAGTATCGGGTCTCTGGCGTGTAGAGACTCACCGGTGCCAGGGACCCAATACTTGACAAAGGGCAACGGGACACACTCTTACTGGATCGACATTCACGGGAACGCCGACAGTGGGCTCCTTTTGGATTGCTATGAGGTGCAGGTTGGGGTTGGTTATATAGTTTTTTTGGATGCATGCTGCGGTTCATGTACGACATGCTGTACAACTGTTGTCTGGCGCAGTCCTCGCGTCGTCCTTGGAAACACACACCGCATTCCAGAGTTGAATCGAACATCTTCATGGGAGTGGCATGTTTTCTTTGGCAGACATGCGCGAACGTTTGTGCACATGCTGCCTATGGATGTATACAACCCACCCTCTACATTTGCATGAGGCCGGCACAAGTCATAGTTTTCATGGCCACACCAAGGTCAGACACGAGTGTTGAGCTTGGTTTCGCTTCCGTGAAGCCCGATGATGGGCTGAACACGTATCGCAGTGTCATGAACGCCAAGCAGCAGTTTGTGGCATGTGTCGTCACGTCGCTGAAGCATTGCATCGAGATGCTTGACAGGCCCGAGCAGGTTCTTGCAGCGTACGCTGCACTTCGCGATCATGACGCAGACGTGGGTGCTGCGCTGCGCATCGTATGTGAAGACCAGACGTCGAACTCGATCACCGTCGCGGATTTGAGGGCGATTGCTGCCGCCTTGTACGCCACCGGGAGGTACCGCGACGAGGAGGTCTTGCGGCGATTGGCATACGAGCGCAACCGCAGTGCTTTTGGTGAAGATCACGTCGACACCCTGATCTCGATGAGCGAGCTGGGTTTGTGCCTCGTCATGAACGACAAGGTGCCAGAAGCGGAATCTGTGCTCATGAAAGCCGTCGACCGCATGCGAACCCGGAATGATCAGGCAACATGGCAGGCGATGGACAGACTTGGATTTTGCCTTTCACGTCAATGTAAATATGCCGAAGCCATGGTGCTGCATCAGCAAGCCTACGCGTGCCAGGTGTCCGCGCTGGGATCGAATCACGGAGACGCTCTGAATTGCGCGGAGAACTTGGCACACTGCTTGGAGGCGCTTTGCAAGCTCGCAGCGGCCGAGGACCTGCGGCGGTCTGTCCTCGCTGGCAGGTGCACACGGTTCGGGGCGTTCCATCGGGAAACGCTCAGTGCTACGACCCTGTTAGCGACGTGCTTGAATACCCAACGCAAGCATCATGAGGCGGAGACGCTCTTTCGCGACGTGCTCGAGCGTCAAGTGAAGGCTC